>CM024242.1:74752795-74930343 GCA_013421045.1 Propylea japonica | reverse complement strand
CGATCGTTCATATTGAAAAATGGTTTGTTTCTTTGGATATCAAAATGAAAGAAAACACCTCTTATTGGAAACCCTTATCAGTCGCAAAATGTGATGCCCGTTTAGGTTCAATTAAAATTAATCAAATTTATTTTTTGTGGGGTCAGCCGAGTTATTTAACCTTTCAACTCAATGAATAAGGTAAAAACCACAAGGTCTCTTCAGTCTGGGTTTCTGGTCAATCAGGAATTAACGAAAATCACACAACGAGAAAGGGGGCACAAACCCCCACACACTGGACCAGAATCTTTCTGTGGTATGGGCCAATGCATCTATAACCAAGAGTTTCTGCAGGAAAAAAACTGAAAAAGAAGTACTCCAGAGAAATCTTTCAAAGATGTATCATTCCAAAAAGTTCCTTCGGAACTCAAAAACTGCAATGTCCAAGAAATATTTAGATCTCAGTAAGAATAAGTTACTGAACAAGCCTCACTGGCTTTCTAAGATTTGATGCATTTGATGAGAATCAATTGACATAAATTGACGTGTAGAATATATGGAGAAGAGGAGGAGAGTACTCTTCATTAAGTAACAGAATGCTTCGTTATTGCGCGACGAATCTCTTCGGCAGGAGAATTATAGGAGAAACGCGGATTTAGCCTCCTCGATACCCTCTCAGAGACTGGAGTTCATTGAAGCTCTGGAAATGTAAGGCTAGCTGTAGTGCAGTTGTCACTTGACAGATGAAAATTACACCAAGATAATAATAACGTCCAAGAGTTTCGTGAAAAGTGATGCAAAAAGGTGAATGCGCTGCAATTAATCTCTAAACTCTTTCAAAAGGTTTATATTGATTTTAGCAATTTATCTGTCACAATTTTTTTATTCCTCCGCAAAGTATATCATATCTATTTGAGGGAAAAAGAAACTACTTCCGTTATATATGAATTTTCAGACACTTTGGAGACAAATACAATTTGTTGCAAAATGGCGAATGAGCCTGTTCATTTCGAATAATTTCAAAAAATATTTTTGGTTGTTTTCTGATAACCTCGCAGGGACAATATTGTACTCATGATACCATCAGTTTGACTTACCTATTGTTCATGTTGGCGACTAATGAAATTAGTGAGATTCCTGCTTGCTTGGTTGTAAAAACAAGCATAAAAACTTTCACCAATAAGCTAGTCAAACTGTTCCATATGCTTTTGAGTACCACTGATCTAACACCTCATTAGTCATTTCAGGTACTGTTTGAACCATTCTGTCATTGATATATACGAATGGTTGGTTTCCTGCGTGTTATATCAACGAGATGATGGTAGTTTATATTGGTGCATATGAACTTTATGTTCAATATTCTGAGCGGAGTTATTTGTATAACTTACACAACTTTCAGTCGACGAAGTCTCAACGAGTTCATAAATAATTTTATTAAGTCAGTATTCATTCAGGGTTCCCCATGGTTCAGTTCTTGCTCTTTCTTAAACAGAATGGACTCAGTTTCAAGTAACCATCAATTGAGGAGTACCGAAGAGTTTGTCAACTGCTTGAAATACAGCAATATCAATTCTTTTTGAGCGCTTGTTCTATTTAAACGAGTGCTATGTCGTTTTGCCCAATGTCTGTGATTTATAATCGTACAGGATGTTCGTTAAAATATGGCAGAATATAAACATGCAAAATGCTCATACTGAGCCTCTTGCAAATGTTTATGGCCATAGTGTTAAACGAACTATAGAAAATTCAATCGAAATATCGAAAAGAAAAAACCTGTATATTTCCATAACGAGTTATTCGATTCGAGTGAAAGTTATTTTGTGAACGAAGATTGATATACTAAATGTTCATGCAGAATTTCAAGAGGATCGCATCATCTAAATCAAAGAATTTAATTTTTGAATCATTGATTTTTACACATTTCATTTTTGAATTTCCAGAATATAGTTTCGATCGTACTGAGATTTTGCATTAATACAGGGTGTCCGGCGAATAACTGTACATACTCTTACCAGAGATAGAGTTGCACTAGCAGACTACTGATTGACTATAAAAAATTAATTTCTGGATTTCCTCAGAAAACTACAGGGTGTTTTTTCCAACTTCATGGAAATACTTAGACCATCATAAAATCCAACTTATTGACGGATATTATGAAACTTGGGGGTTGTTGGCACATGCTAAGGTCGAGTCAGAAATACATCAAATATTTCATTATTCCAGGACCGGACTCATTAATCTTCATTTAAAGTGTTCAGGATGAAAAAACACTTTGTATTTCGAATTACGAATAATTGATTCACTTTTTTGAAAGAAGCTAAATTATGCTTCAATTTGTGGTATCGCTTAAAGTTGTCACATCAACAATTATTTTTTTTATGAATTTTTGAATTTGGAAAAAGTTCTAAAAATTGAATTTATTTATCTAAACAGGACTTAGTCACCTTGTGGAGGTCGATAATAATAAATAAATTTCTTCAAAAAGTCACTGTGAAAAGACTATAATAGTTTGTTGATACACTGGGTGGCTACCCTAGACGCGGATCTCATTGCGATGAAGTGAATGAAGGTTATTGCGAAAAAAATTGTTATCGACATGTATAGGTATACATAAACATATTTCAAAATTATTCGTATGTATACTGGGTGTTCATTGGAAGAAGTGTCACTTTGATCTATATCTTTCTTGTCGAACACCCGGTATACATACGAATAATTTTGAATATGCTTATGTATACCCTGTACATGTCGCCAATATTTTTTTTTTCGCAATATACCGTTATTCACTTCATCGCAATGAGATCCGCGTCTAGGGTAGCCACCCAGTGTATCAACAAACTATTATAGTCTTTCTCACTGTCAGTAACTTTTTCAAGAGAATTTATTATTTATTTTCGACCTCCACGAGATGACTAAGTCCTGTACAGGTAAATAAATTCAATTTTCGAACTTTTTCCAAATTCAAAAATTCATAAAAAAATAATATGTTGATGTGACAACTTTAAGCGATACCACAAATTGAAGCATAATTTAGCTTCTTCCTAAAAGCGAATCAATTATGTGAAATTCGAAATACAAAGTGTTTTTTTTTTACCCTGAACACTTTAAATGAAGATTAATGAGTCTGGCCCTGGAATAATGAAATGATTGATATATTTCTGACTCGACCTTAGCATGTGCCAATAACCCCCCAAGTTTCAATATTATCCGTCAATAAGTTTGGATTTTTTGATGGTTCTAAGTATTTCCATGAAGTTGGAAAACACCCTGTAGTTTTCTATTAGGGAATCCCAAATTATTTTTTTATAGACAATCAGTAGTCAGCTAGTGCAACTCTATCTCTGGTAAGAGTATGTACAGTTATTCCCCGGACACCCTGTATACTTAGCATGAATCTCAACTCATATATAAAATTTTAAGGTAATAGCATTATTCTCCACCATGAACCAGCGCTCAGGAGCACCTGCTCAGGGCTGTTCTTGAATTGTTGTGCAATAAATCAGCTTTTATTCAGAAGCTCACAACTTAATTTCGGTCACTTAAAATTCCTTTTTTTGGATCTTGGAAAACTTTATTTTCATTGAAAAATAACCAATTTCAACTCAACCAATTCGGGATAATCTTTGGTTTTTTTTGCAGGTTGATATCATTTTGGGACAGCTGAAATCCATTTTTTTAAAGAATAAATGGTCCAACCTATGGCGATTCTTGTTGTGATGTTAATAATAGTATTATTCTGGCAGATTCAACATCGCATTTCTGGTGTTGGATTATTATTCATTTTCAATGCATGTATTGAGGAAGGTTCCCTACTTTAGTAGCTATTTCTTCACAGTAGGTCAACTTTATATGTTTTGGAGCATTGTACTGCTGATTAGGGCTAGGTTACGTGCTATAAAAGATGCTTGATGATCACTTTTGAAGATTGGAAACTTGAGAAAAAATTTTGGTTCAGGAGTTCAAGGGTATTTTACTACAACTCAATAATACAGGTAATGTTAATACTGTTTTAAATATGGTGAATTCTTTTATTAGCTAGTTGAAAAGCTAATTAATTATTTTGAAAGAACGGTTTTAATTTAAACTTTTCATTCTTATGAGTGTTGTATAATTTAAAGAAAAAATCCACATATTAAAATATGAGTTTTTCAGTGGGAAATATGAATATGGTATCATTATTTGAAGGCACTTTTTTGTTGATTTCAGGAAAAATCAGTTGAAAAGTATACAGGAGGCTTACATTTGCCTGTTCGATGCAGCTAAAGCTATAGATGAGCTAGTGAGACCTTTCATAGTGGTAATTTTTTCGAGTTCTTTGTTGAAACCTTTCATACCTTGAAGAGCATAATCATCTTTCTCATATTTTCATATTTTTTATGATTGAATTCAATTATTATATGATAAAGACTTAATATCTACATAAAAATAACTAAAAATAAATTATGCTAAACGGTATTGGTTACAAAATTTAATCCATACTAATATTATAATGCGAAAGTAATTCTGTCTGTCTGTTACTCTTTCACGCCTAAACGGCTGAACGGATTTTGATTAAATTTGGTATGGTGATAGATGATAACCTAGAGATGGTCATAGGCTATTAATAATCACGCCATCGTTCTTAAGGGGTAGGCAGTAGGCAGATAACTAAATTGAGTTAGTGATTTTTAGTCGTTTTTGTTGGGACTTTTGCTCTTTCACGTCTAAACGGCTGAACAGATTCGATGAAATTTAGTAAGGTAATAGATGGTTACCTAAAAACGGATATAAGATCAAAATGATCACGTCATCGTACTTAGGGGGTAGGAAGTAGGCAGAAACGGAATTGAGTTAGTGATTTTTTTATGGTTTTTGCTGGGAGTTTTGCCCTATCATGCTAAACGGCTGAACGGATTTTGATGGAATTTAGTTAGGAGACAGATAGTAACCTAGAAAAAGATATGGACTATTAATATTCATTCTATCGTACTTAAGCGTAGGCAGTAGGCAGAAAACTAATTTAGTTAGTGATTTTTAATCGTTTGTTTTAAAAGTTTACCTCATTCACACTTTATACACTGCATTTTGCAGATGATCAGTAGTGGGGCTCAGGACGCGGAAGATCTGGAGTTTATGGCCCAAGCTCTTTAAGGAATATGAGGACTGGGGTTTGTCGGTCAACAGAGAGAAGACGCAGTATCTGTTGGTGTTGGCAGCAACAATGTGGAAGATCTCCGAGTAGATGAAAACACTCGTATCAGCTCATGTAAGGAATACACCTACCTTGGACAAGAATAGATAAAGGAGGTCGTACGGAAAAAGAGATAGAAGATCGTATCGTGAAAGGAGACAGGTCATCGGATGTCTGAATTCTATCCTATGGGCTAAAGAGATATCAAGAAGCGGAAACACCAAATATATAATGCCATATTCAAAAGCATAGTGCTCTATGGCTGCGAGACGTGGCAAATGAATAAAAATCTGGAACGTCGTCTGCTGGCGCTCGAGATGGACTTCTGGCGTAGATCAGCTGGTAAGTCGAGATTGGAGCGAGTGAGAAATGAGGAAATAAGGGAGATTATGAAGGTGGAAGACACGATAGTCGATGAAGTGCAGAGAAGGCAATTAGTATGGTACGGCCATGTAGAAAGGATGCAGGAAGATCGAATTCCCAAAATGGTTCTAAGGTGGACGCCAACGGAGAAAAGAAAGAGAGGAAGACCTAAACAAACATGGATTGGCGGAGTACACAAAGCAATGTCTGAACGGAACCTACAGCCAGGAGACTGGGAAGATAGAAGAGGATGGAAGCTAGGAATCGGAAGGCGTAGAACGCTATAAACCGATGTATATATATGTATATATATATATACTCATTCACGCCTAAACGTCTGAACGGATTTCTATAGACTTGGTTAATATAAATATAGGATCCTAGGCACGGACACATGCTACTTTTTATGGCAGGAAAATACCTTATTCCTGCGGAAATCTAGCGTGATCGTGTCAAGAAGCACATGACGCCATAGCTACTGAAATGATTTTGATGTTTTTTTAACTGAGTGTTACTGAGACTACAAGTTAGTATTTATTCACTTTTCTAACTAAGAGGGTCGGTAGGCGCCATAATTTAGGGAATTTATATAAAATGTTGATGTAATGTCTTTATTTAACAGTTTTACTTGGATCGAAACTTAGCGACATTCCATCACACTACTTAACTTATAGGGTAGCAAGGTACCAAAATTCAGACTATTCAGACGTATGATTTAAGTGAATATTTTCGAAGATATTACCGTGCGAAGCCGGGCGGGTCGCTAGTAAAGTATAAGTTATTGGAAATTATTGTTGATACACATTACGAAATGACTTATCTTTCAACTTAAAATATAAAATTGATACAGAAATAGTTGTGCCGTGAAACAAACTTTTCAATGCAAAAAGTACTAAATTATCCATAAACATATTCGATTGACCAAATTAAAAATTCAGAGAGTCAGATATTTCCAGAAAAAAACTATTTTAAAAATGATGGGTACTCAGAAAATCATTTGATTTTTTTCATTCTCTATTTTGCTATATTACTATATTATATGTTTATTACACAACATTTTTTCAGTTGTCGTTTGTCATTCGATTTTTCACCCTTCTTATTGCACCCTTTATGATGTACGTCCAAATACTTGGCTACAAATCAAACTCCTTCATTTTTTCCCAACATGTTGGGCAATAGGTCAAGTATCTCTATTAGCCCTCATCATCGAGCCTGCTTCTAGTTGCAGACGAGAGGTAGGAAATTTCTTTGAACCAAAGTTGGCAATACTGTTTGGTTTCTATTTGTTTCAGTATGAACAACTTAGGAAAGAATATCTATACTTCTTTGCTATGAGAGGATATATAACGAGGATGTAAGGTGATATTTTTTTGAAATAGAACCATATTTGAAAATTGTTTTTTCAGCTCAGTTCACTATTTGATTTAGTCAAAGGTCTGCCTATTGAGTTCCATATTAATGATGCTACGCCTTTGAGGAGACTTTTGTATGTTTCTGTACGTATTGTTGAGAATTTCTTTAGACCAATAGAAACGGGAAGTTTAGTTGAAAAATATTCCTCGTGTCTTAAAAATTCGAAAACTCATATTGTATTTGCGATTTTCGTATTTATTCTAAGTTTCTCAATGTTCTAGATTCTGGGAAATCTCACAACATACTTAGTTGTTCTTTTCCAAATGAAGCTAACAATGGACTGAACCTTTGATCTTTTTTGTCTTTGTAATTGTAAATAGATAATTCGAACTCATATTATATATTTTAGTATTTTCATTATTGTAACTCTAACGGTATCAAGAACAATGTGGGGAATTATAAACGACCAATCTAAAAATACAAAGAAGAATAAATCTGCTCGTATTACTGCGGACGAGGTCAACAATTTTTCGTGAACATTCCAAAAGAGATAAACTAAACTCGAGGATTTCAACTCAAACTCTTATAATCCATCCAAATTCATTCATAATAATCATACATATTCCTTAAGCCGGCTGAAACATGCGAAGTCAGCAACATTATAAAGAGTTTGAGTAATAGTACGGCGCTTGATATTTTCGGTTTGAGCAACAAATCATTAAAAAACTAGAAAAAGGTTTGACAATTCCGCTGACTATAATTATTAATAAGTGTTTCTCTTCTGGTTTATTCCCCGACAGATTAAAGTCAGTAAAGTCTGTCCAATTTTCAAGGGGGGAGATGAGAATGATAAAATAACTATCGACCTGTATCCATCACCCCAATTATTTCAAAGCCTATTGAAATTTGCTTAAGCAATAGATTGATTTCTTTTTTAGAAAAATGTGACTTACTGTCACCATATCAGTTCGGGTTTCGGAAGAAATTGTCCACTATTGATGCAATTAATGAGTTAATATCCTATGCTGTCGATGGTTTGGAGGGTGGTGAGTCTACTTGTGCGATATTCTGCGATCTATCCAAAGCGTTCGACTGTGTATCTCACCAAATTCTTTTGGAAAAGCTAGCTTGCTATGGAATAAGGGGAAATGCGCTTAGTCTTATTACCTGTTTCCTTTCCAATCGTACACAGATTGTTTATTACGAGGGGAGTACCTCTTTACCTCTAAAAATAAGTGTTGGTGTTCTTCAAGGTTCAAATCTTGGACCACCAATGTTCATCGTATACGTAAATGAACTCCCTAAGACATTTCCCCAAATAAAACTATTCAGTTTGCTGATGACACTACCCAGCTCATAAAGGGAGTAAATGTAGCACACTTAAGACAAGAATCCGAAACCGCCCTTCAGAGCTTATCCCACTGGTTTGCCTCAAACAATTTGTCCCTAAACGTGGGAAAAACAAATAATATGACCATTTCCCTAAAAGAACGTCAGGAAGTAGAATGTGTCAATTTCTGGGGGTATATATTGATAATATCTTGAATTGGAAAACACATATCAGAGAATTAACTTCAAAATTGTCTCCACTCACATACCTACTACGTAGACTCACTCTGATAGCACCATCAAGTGTTGTTAAAGTCCGCATACTTCGGACTTTTTCAATCAAGGATTTCATATGGCCTAATTTTCTGGGGGAATTCGACCGATGTGGAACAGGTTTTCAAGATGCAAAAAAGAGCAATTAGGATCATTTCAGGGAGGAAGGCACTCGATAGTTGTAGACCGCTATTCAAAGAACTTAATATATTGCCTCTTCCAGGTCTCTATATATCAGTCTGTTAACTTTGTAAAAAAAAATATTTTAAAATATATAACGGTAAATAGCACTCATAGTTATAACACTAGACATGGTGAAAATCTCCTCGGCCCTAGACATCATTTGAGCCTAACACATAAGAGCTACATTCATTCGGCTATAAATTATACAATTCTCTCCCAGTATCAATTAGAGAAATGTCCTTGGTGAGATTCAGACGAGAAACAAAAAAACTTATACTGGAGATCTGTCCATACAACATTGAAGAATTCTTAAATAATTTGAAGTGAAAGTTAATTTCTTTGTTTCATTTCATCATTGCATATTTTTTTTTGTACATTGACGATGCTAAGCATACAATGTATGTATTAAAGCAATAAAGTATTAATAATAATAAAATAATCATGAATAAACAATTCTTAGGCATTTTCTTCAGTTGACTCTTTTCAAACCATGCAGTTGGTACAGAATCACCAAATATGTGGTCACAGCATGCATAATCTGAAAAAGTAAAATATTTCATTCACTTATTATTCATACTTATTTGGAATTGAAAAATTAATTCTCCAAAAATACAAAATACAAACCTTATTTCAATCGATTGGACTTTATTTTATATTTTTTTGTATTTTGAATTTTTTGCAATATGTAGGTACCGGGTTTTTCACTATAATTTGACCCCCCATTTAACTTTGTTATAAAAGGAGATACAAAAAAATGTTTCTCATAAAAGTTTCACGAAACCAACTGAGGTTTTCTGAATAACACCACAAACTGAAATATATACAGGGTGACCAACATATTGATGGCAACTTCATTTTTTCCAAATGGTACACCCTGTATATTTTTCCATATTTCGTTAGCTTTTTTTTCACTGATTTCGAATATGTAGTATGTGTTGGTCTATCTTTCTTATTTTGAGCACCACAGAGTTTCAAATTTCAAGAACCATCTGGCAAAGCGTTTTGGAAGTTCGTGAACATTCAAGTGGCAATTTGATCTTTGGATTGGTAATGGCGCACCCATTGCATGGCCACCAGATAGTTCCGATCTTAGACCTTTGTTTAAGGTCCCGATTCAACACCGTTGGACACGTTTTAATAGCCGTTCCTGATGGAAAAAAATTACTTCAGCAATACCGATAATAATCAATGAAAGCGGAGATATCATTAATGATATGAAATCAACCAATATTAAACCCAAATTCGGAACTAATCCCGTAAAACGCACAAAGAGTAATGATAATATTGTAATGACTTGAATCAGTGCCACAATAATGCCATCAAAAAGAGTCTGAACAACTTGAGAACAACGATAAGAACTATGTATTGAATGAAGGTGGTCATTTCGAGCCATTTCTTCAGTTGATGTTTTCTTACCATACTACCATAGTTTATCATTCTTCATTGGTTGAGTAATTGGTATTCATTCGAAAATAATACTTTTAAGTAGATATAAAGAATTTCTTTCCAAAACTTTGAAACTCTGAAGACACATCCACATTTATATTCGAGATCAGGAGGAAATAGCGTATAAAAAATAGGAACAATATACAGGACAAGGTGCCCCATTTGAAAAAATATAGTTGCATTCAATGTTGTTCACCCTTTATTTCTTCCCATTGACGTTATCATAACTCCAAAATGAGCATTTTCAGTAAACGCACTCTGCCACTTGTAAAATGATTACAGATCTTGGCAGGTGGTTCTTAAAATCTGAAACTCTGTGGTTCCCAAAATAAAAGAGATAGACCAATATATGTTACATATTCGAAATCAGGGAAAAAGAGCTAGCCAAACATGGAAAAAAATCAGGTTGCCATCAATATGTTGGCCAGCCTGTATATATTCCATTATGTGAATTCATATTGTAAAACCTCAGTCGATTTCGTGAAATTTTTGTATGAAACATTTTTCTGTATCTCTCTTAGAAACAATGTTGAAGAGAGGGTTGAATTATAGTGAAAAACTGGTACCTACTTTCGAAAAAAAATGAATTAATGAATAAGATAATATTCCTCTTGTGAGTGCCATATTTCTTTTGCCAACGACGAATTTGAAAAATCATTCGCTATATAAAGTGTCAAGGATAAAGTAAATTGATATCTATCAGAAAAAAAGAAAACTTACCGTTATAAGAATAGATCTCTTATATTTACCATTCCTCCAGCTGTGAACTTCGGAGTGGATGTTTTAATGGTCTAATTATAACATTAAGCTGCAAATGGAATAAAATAATGGAGGAATTATGGAAGGTGTATATCTCACTTGATTTTGAATGTCCTTTCCATCCACTTCTGTCACTAACTTGGCTAGAAGAGGTTTAGTCTTTGACATCTGTTAGATGAAGAGATTGAAGATATGAGTAAATATTTTAATTTATTAATAAATACCTCAGAAAGACACTTATGAATTGGGTCTATAACGAATATCAATCTTCCTGTCTGTATTATTATCCACACTATATTCATTACTAAAAATAGTGTTCTCGTGTAGTAACTTACTAGTATTCCCCAAATTGTGATGATCATATGGATAAAACATGTTATAAGAATGAACTGAAATAAACGTATATAAAGGATTTCTGTAAACAAATGCGAGGGACTAAGGGAGATGATTCCTCGATAAAAAGAAGCAGGGGTAGTTTTACGGCTTCTTAAAATCACTGAGTCATAATAGAGATGATTCATCAATTAGATGTTACTTCCCCATTTTTTGTTGATCCCATAACTTTATTATTAGGGCTGGAAAATAACAACTTCTTATGATTTTCCTTCAAAAATTGTTTTCGTGGGATAGATTTTCGAAAACTAAAATTATTTTTTGTACAACTGTCAAAAAAACTTGACTTTCTTCATCACTATGGATGCGTAAAATATTACTTTTTTTCACCGTTAAAAAAGTCTTTTTTTCACCGTGAAAAAAGTCTTTTTTTCACTGCTGATACCCAAAATTAGGACAACCTACAAATATGAATATTTTGTTTACAACTAATTTTCACGACATTATGATTGTATCTGTACCTTAAAAGTAATTAGTTTCCTTCATCAGCATCTCTAAGAAATTTATTAATCATCCCTCAATAATACTTAGATTTCTTTCCTCGGTATCCGACGCTTTTGTTCTTAATAAGCGGGACCAATTTTATATCAATATTTTCCTTGACATTCAATGTTTTTTTAACATTGAGCTCCATAAAGTGAAAGGTTTCAAAATTTTTTATTTTTTTCCTCGAAATAGCATGTGAGCACATTTTCAGAAACCTTTCTTACGTTGTTCTTGTTGCACCATTCTCGAAATTGGGTATATGTTTTCTCATATATTAGCTTTGATTTGGCTGGTAACATATTAGATACAATTGTACTTGCTTCTTCAGCCATATCTGCGGGGGTATCACCACCACTATCATGTTCAACATCCATCTTCTTTAAAATAATTCGAAATTGAAGCAACTACGAGCAGATAATGTCAAAGATTCAAACAGTTTCAACAAACTTTTTCTATAGTTACGACACAGAAAGATCACTGGATTCATTTAAATATTGTACTGGAAGCATTTATCTTCAATAATTATACGTATTTCAGACAATGTAAATTCACATTCACAGTTGTACAAAAATGTTGTTTGTATTTCGTGCGTGTAAAATTCGTGTTTTCATGGCACATTCGAGTGATTTTTGTCCTCGACCTGCGGTCTCGGCCAAAATTGACACTCTCAAGTACCATGAAAAAAGCACTCATTTTACGCACTTAATACAAAAATAACTATTATGGTTTCCCATTCATTCTGAAGAAAAAAGTCTCTTGCAAAATTTCGATACAGTTGATCATTTTCTCGGATGAAATAAAAGTGGTTATGATCACTGTTCATTCGATTTTATCTTGTGTCCATAGAATGAATATTCTTTTAATGGATAAAAAATTCTATTTGTGAATTAAAATATTACGACAATATTTTTCTTCAGAAAATTAGTAATTAAACCTTCAAAAAGATTTATAGAACATTTTTATCTCCAGTCATAGACATACAATATTTTAGAATATTCATTCTATGGAACACTTATACGATTAAATGGAATGAACATTGATCATAACTGCTTATGAGTTTTTATTTTTACCAAGAAAAGTATCGACTGTATCGAACTTTTGCAGGAGACTTTTTTTCCAGAATTGAATGGAAACCACAAGAGAATTTTATTTTTCGAAAATCCATCCCACGAAAACAATTTTTGAAGGAAAATCATAAGATGTTATTATTTTCAACCCCTAATAATAGAGTTATGAGATATGAAAATTTGTGTGAGTAACATCTACTTGGTGCTTCATATTATGTATAATTTTATGACTCGCCTTAAAAGGCTGTATCTTGGAAGGGGGGTCGATTTCGAAAAAAATTATATTAACTACCCCTGCTCATTTTCATCGAAAATCATTTCCCAAAGTCCCTAGCATTTGTTTACAGTCACCCTGTATATTATTATCATTATAACACTAAAACTCACAGAACTTCAATACACAGGAACACCCAAGAAAAAAACATAAACAAGATGACGAAAAATAGTTGAGATTAAAATGGAAAAATATGAGTTTATTTCTACAAATTTCAAGAAATTTTGAGACTACAAGCTATGGAAAAATAAGAAATAATGAAGAGGGTTAAAGTGTCTACTTCAATAGCTTGTAACGAATATTCGAAAACTCACGGTTAATGGAACACTGAAAAGTTATTGAGAGCTTTGACGCAGTTTTGAACTTCTTCATAAGCTGCAGGAAAAATATCAATCTTACTGAATTTTCGTTCTGAAACAAGAGTTAAGTTGTGTAATGAAATAAACCAAAATATTAGGAGTTTTGACATGAAAAGCACATCAAAATACTTACTTGGACGTAATTTCACCACCTCGTTTCTTTCTAGCAATCTTTCTATGACATTTTCTTTCTCTATTTTTATCCAAATATAAACTTTTTCTTCGTATCTCTAGATCTCATCACTATTTCATCTGATAATATTCGGTTTAGAGACTTAACTCTCCTTCTTATATGAAAAGTTAAATTTATATGCCAACTGCTGCGAAATTAAAACAAAATAGAAAAGGTAGAAGGAAAAGTAATATTTCACGTAATTCAAAGAAAGTTGATTGGCAGCTGTTCTTTCACTCCAAGATACAATCTAATATTATTATGAATGTGGAGGTACATATCCAAACATATGAAGAATAAAGAGGTGTATCTGTCCATTTCCAAAACAGAAAAGGTTCATCCAGTAATTTATTTATCTAGAACATATAATGAAATAATTAGGTATCACGTTGAAAACACCAGAGATATATACTCCGTTCACGAAAGGTTGAGCGAGTAGTAGGGCGTTTGTTTTTTTATCTCAAGTTGGCAGTATTTGCTGTCATAACGTAAAATAAAGTCAACGTTGCCGAATGTACCCGGCCTCGTCCGACGAGCTTGCGAGTTATCAGAGAACTCTATGTTATATTGACAACATTGCGTATCAATCTGACGAGAAAATAACAAGATAACCTAAATTTAATATACACAGTGGAGTATGCCAAATTTCCATGGTCAACCGACGGCTCAACCTTTCGTAAACGGAGTATATTCTTAGGAAAAAAATTAAGGAGAAGATTTTGAAATAAAATGAAACAAGCCATTCATAAGATATTTGAGAATTTTTTTATTTGAAGGGCCTTTATATGCCAATTATGTATGTAGTTGAAGGACAATATCTTGTTTACATTATTTTTCTGTAATATTCTAATCAATAACGATTTTATAATCGTTATCAAATCAAATATCCTGGATGGTTTTTTTTTCAAATATAATTCTAAAATACTTACATTATCAAGTGAATGTATAAAGTTGAAAAGAGCTTCTGTCTTGAAGAGACTTAACAAAATGCCAGTTTGTACGCTTAATATGACACCTCCAATATCTGATAGAGTCACATAAATATCGTTTTTATTCTTGACTCTAAAGGAGAATTCAGAAGATGCGTCAATCCAGAGTCCCAGAAAGGCCCATATTCCTAATAAAATAAAAATAATATTTCACTCCACATGAGGAAGATGAAAAACGATGGAAATTCGGAAATTTTATTGCTTGCTTTCAATATAGATATTTAGGGTAAAAGCTACAGTGATTGACACCTTAAGGGTATGGATACTTTCAGTAGGTGAATTCGGTTGTCTATTTTACTGTAACAACCATGGTTATTATTACGGAACTATAGTTGAATGTTGCTATTTTGGTATTACCTCCGAATTTTCAATGAATATCGATTGAATATTCGAGGAGACACCAATTTCGTCGAAATTACATATTTGATAATCATTGACATACTTCGATGGTAATTGACACCCAGTATGATAGTCATTGACATAATAACTTGTTTGTTCCACTAATTAATATGAATAAACATCAAAAAAATATATAATAATTACTGACCAAGAGCCATTGCTATAGTGTAGCTGTAAAGCATATATTTAGATGATTTCTTCAAAATGTAGTTTCCATTTTCGAATCTGTAAGCAATAGGTGCTAATCCAAAATATTTCATGAAAAGAATCGTAGGTTCTAAATATGAAAAGACCGCGTCAGAAATTAACACTTCTTTCATACTGATTGTATTTTGATTGAAATATTAGGCGAATGATTTCTAATACAGAAAAAAGGAACTAAACGCTTGAAGATTGATTTTGAATAAGAATCTAGGTTACTAATTATGATTAATTATGTTTGTTTGGAGAGTAAATGTTGATAATTGGCTATTATTATTATTGTGATTATGTTTTGAAATCAAACATAAATATTATTGAGGTTCTTACAAATAATACAGGATATAGAACTAATGAGCTTTGGTGAGAAATCGATATTGAATTTCAAGGCCTAATGAAAGGTTAATTATAAATAATCAATATTGAGGTACACATGTAAACAGAGCTGCCAGAAAATTTCTAATGACTTTAAAAAGGTATCTTTGTAAAATTTTAGCTACAAAATAGAGTATCTAAAACGTTGTATTTTCTGGCCTAAAGTTACTAGAGCAACATACAGGGTGTCCCAAAACTCGACGTCAACCCGGAACCGGGTGAAAAGGCAAGTAATGCTGGTTGTCAGAAAAAAATAAAGAAAAAATCTAAGTTGATTTTAAAATAATGGGCATTTAAAAAAACACGCAAAATTTCACATCCTGTGACAGTCTTTTCGCACCTGTTGCCACAAATATCAACTTTTGTTTTTGCTGTGTAACCTTGAATAATGCTTGTCTAAACTATTATCAAATTTTTATACCAGCTGCTCTAGGTTGCGTGAAAATAGGGCTTGCTTCTCAGAAAAAAATTCAAAATAAACAATTGCCTAGTTTCAACTGACTGTATTGAAAGAAAAATGTACTACGCAAGTTTGGTATGTTTCTTCAAAAGTTGGCGCATTTAGTAAGGATTCCAAAATGGTATAATACTTGATAAACTGTAGCTGCCGTAGTTCAAATTTATTTTCGATTGCCTTTGAATACACTTTTTCTTTAACTGCTTCCCAGTAAAAAAGTGCAATAGATTCAAGTCAGGTGAACGGGCTGACCACCAGATTGGACCAGAACGTCCTATCCATCTTTCGGGAAAAAATGTTACCAGAAAAAAAAATTTCCAGAGAAAATAATTTTTCCAGAAAAATTTTTCCGGACAATTTCTCTCTGGAATTCTTTTTTCTGGTAACATTTTTTTCCGGGAGGTGGATCGGACGTTCTGGTCCAATCTCGTGGCCGGCCCGTTCACCGGACTTGAATCCATTGGACTTTTTTACTGGTAAGCAGTTTAAGAAAAAGTGTATTCTTGTTCAAGGTTAGGTACACAGCAAAAAAAAGTTAGAAAAAGTTGATATTGTGGTAACAGGAGCGAAAAGACTGTCACAGGGTGTGGAATTTGCGTGTTTTTTAATGCCCATTATTTCAAAATCATGCAACTTAGATTTTTTTTATAATTTTCTGACAACCAGCATTACTTGCCTTTTCACCCGGTTCCGGGTCGACGTCGAGTTTTGGGACATCCTGTGTATGTTTCAGAGTCCTACATTTTCAGATTGTTCTTTAGGATTTGAAGAAAGCTATTTTTGATATATGAGTGATTTGAATTGAATGTGATAATTCATTTTGACTTCAATGTCGTTGACATTGTCCATGTCAATGACATTGACCACATTTTATTGCGAAAATCATAATATAAAGGGCATTTCTAGTATGTTAAATAGTATAGTGCATTAAGAGTAGTTTTAATATACCTATCGAATTAGTCACTTAATTGAATATGCGATAACTATACTCGTGGGTCAAACGTTGCGCCATGATGACGTACGAGCAAGCATAATTAGTGAAGATGACGATTCACAACACAGTGACCAGTTAACATCGTTGTAAATTATATTCCAACATTAAACCAATGAAATAAATGCTAACGCGTACGTCACACTTAATCGCCATTTCTGATCGCTGAAATTCACAATCTTATTAGAGTGATTTCAATTTTTTTTTCTGGAAAAAATGACTGTGAAACAAAAAGCGGATAATCTCTATGATTTTTTGAGTGTCTATTATTTCTTCAATGGTTTTTTCTTGAAATCACTGGAAATACCGATTCGAAAGCTTTCGCACGTTATATTGTTAAAATTAAAATATAACGAAAAATCTTGGTTTCATTTCATCCATTCAAGAATTCTTCTTTCTTGTTGAAATTTAAAACATTCCCTGAATTTAGTTTTTTAATTTAAGATTTGAAAAAAAAAGGGTTTCAGTTATGAATGGATTGGAAGGAACATTTCTCAGGATATCCAAATTTGAATCAGCATATTCTTAATATGAACAAAAGCTTTCGACCTCACGAAAGGTCTTTCTACATTTTCAAATTATTGATTCATTATCAGTATCATGTTTCAAAATGAAGAAAAAATTGGAATCATTTGATATTCATAGTGTTCACCACCCCAAAAAAGAATCAGACGGAGGAAATGAGCATTAATTATTTATTCAATATTTTTTCCATAAATAAAAGAACATTTCACCATTCTGCCCTGTACTATGTATTTTCCTCTTCAACCACCAATTTTCCACTCCACTCGACTTTTCTATGTAATCCAAGAAATAAAGAAACAATCGATATTTAAACGATAAATATAAAATTTACATTGCTTTCGGTTGTCCCATCACTGCGAACATCTATAAAATGGACAAACAAACATTCGAAGTCTTCAATCAGCCAACTTTTTCAATATGAACACCGCCCTCACGAAAATCTTGAAATATGGTAGATACATTGGAATATTTCCGTTCAAAAATTCTTTATATTTGAACGAAATCGAACTGACTTATCACGTTCCTTTTTCTATATACAGTCTGGTCGTATTGGTTGTGTCAAGTGAGTCTTTCTGCATTTTGATCTCAGTTTTCCACTGTGTTCCTTTATGTTTAAGTGTATACAGGAATTTGGTCTGAGGATCCTACTTTGCCAAGAATATTACGGATTACACATCAAATTACAAATATTTGTGTAGCAGCATCATATATGTTGATACTTTTCTTGAGAAGAAGAGAATTGGAATGCTTCATCAATAAAATACAGAGGGTATAATATTATTTGAATAATCAATTAATAAGTGCTCACCCTCAATGAATCAGAATTGTGGGGAGTTTTGTAGCACAAATATACAGGGTGTAACTAAATAAGTGTAAAATATTTAAGGAGGTGATTCCTCATCGAAAAAAGATAGGATCTTTCATATAGAGAAACTTCATTGGAACATCCCTTGTTAAGATACAGCCCCTCAAAGGGAGTACATAAAATTTGTATAACAATTTTTTTCACAAGCACCAAAAAAGTTACAGTATTGAAATTAACCTGACGTTTCCTACTAGCAAAAAGACAGTTATCCAGTTATTTATTTGCCCCATGGTTGTAAGGGTGGGAAACGCAACCCCTTAAGTTTTTTTCCAAGGTAACTTTTTGTCTTATTATTCATTTACCATTTAAAATTTATTTCCTATAGCCTGTTTCATTCTAAACAAAAATGTCCCTTGAGTTTTTTGCCCAAAATAAACCAGTTCGCAGCAAAAAATTATTTTACGAACAACTACAGAGATAGATCGTCATAAATGCGAAACTAATCTATCTAGTAGGACACTTTTAGCGATAGTGACAATTAAATCTTTGCGTGTTAGCTCATTGAGAAGAAGTTATACTTCAATGTGCTAGTTTTTGTACTATTACGAATTTACTAAGAAAATCAGTACATTTTTTAACTAAATTTTTGTTCAAAAATTTTTTATATAATTTTTAAGTTATTTGTTTTCATATTGTATCACTTTAATGAAAGGCGGTAGTATCATCTTCCAAAAAACATTTTTTTCACATCTGAAGGACCTTTATATTCAAAGATATCGATATTATTGGAAAGGGTCAACTAAAATTTAAAAAGGGAGCTTCTCCAAAATTGAGGGGGTAAACTCCAAAATATGGGTGTTTTGTCGTAAAATTAAGTATATTTGATGCCTTAAATCATAGCTAAGTCATGACCAAACACACTGTATATATATCAAAAATTGACCTGTTTGACATTTTCCAAAATTCTGATTCGTTGTTGAGTTTTTGAGGGTGGACACTTTTAAATGTGATATCAGCATATTGGTTACATTTTTTACTACAAATATTATATTTTTTCCTAGGTCGATGAGTTGCTAGGACCTGGTATTGAGGACAATAAATCAAACTTTCTAATTATTGTTAATATCTTCATTTTATTAATGACGCCTATTTTTATGTTCCTGAGTTTAATTTCAAGTCATGAATGTGGTTCAAATGATGGGACCAGTATAGTTTCTTTTTTCCTATACTCTATGATATACACCTTGGATGCAGGAATTCTGCTGAACTATAAAAGTTGTGTGATATTGATTAAAAGAAAAATCACTCAACTTCACTCTTGTTTGATTAGTTTGTTCCTTGGAGCAGAAATTCGAAATAATAAAATAATTTCGAAGTTCAGTGAAGAAGAATTAAAGGGAGGTAATTCAGATAAATTACTAATATTATAGGTTTATGGTTGATACATTTATTTTGTAGATTTTACTGCTCTGTTTCGTGTTATGGATGCTTATAGGAAAATTTCTGAGGCAACAGAAGCTCTAAACGAATGCTATAACGTTTCGATATTGGTGGGTAATAGTATAGATAGCTACATTCAATTTTCTTTCTTTTTGGGCTCTCGTTCAACGAGTGCTTTATTTTTTTCCAAAATTTTGGTTTTCCATGTAATATTACTATTCGAATCTTAGAGGAAGCGGAACCAATCGAAATGAAATTTTGAGGCCACGTGCAAAACTTTGTGGCCATAGTGTAAACACAAACATAGAAACTTCAATTACAATTTTGAAAATAAGAAACTCCATATTTCCTTACAAGATGATATCCGATTTGAATGAAAATTATTTTGTGAATGAAGATTAATTTACTGAATGTTCATGCAAAATGTCAAGAGGATCGCATCATCAGAAACGTGGAATTTATTTTTTTTAATTATTGGTTTTTCACATATTACAATTTTTGAATAATTTCCAAAATATGAGTTCGATCGTTCTGATATTCTGCACTCATATACTTAGCATGAATCTCAAGTGGTATACAAAATTTTCAGGTAACAGCATTATTGCCTATCAATGAACGAGCGCTCAAAAGCATCTGTTCAGAGCTTTCCTTAGATTTTTATGTTTTACATTCAGATTTCCGGTGGGATCTTGAAGAAGGTTATCAATTGAGTTTAATGAACAAAATCAATCCTTCAATATTCAAAAATTTTCAATTTTGTAGAAACAGCGAATAGGATTTTACCTAATGAGGTTTTCTCTAACCTCAGCAAGGATTTTTTTGTTTCAAGTTCTTACCTATTGTATTATCTATTTTCTTGAGAATATGAATGATATTTTTAAGAAATTTCTGGAAAATTTTCAGAATGTTTAAGATTATTGGACAATTCATTCATATTTTTACTATTTAACAATATTGTAGATTTCTTCAACAGTGTGTATGGCAAAAGTCATCATACCAGCTTTCCTCCTATATTTGACAGTATTTGAAGGTCATAAAGAATTTAAACTGATATCTTCAATAGGATGGTTGATAGGGCAGCTACTGAAAGGACTAATAATAGTCGAACCTTGTCACTCGTGTACAAATCAAGTAAATGAAGAAGGTAAACAAAATAGGTACATGAGATTTATTTCTTCCATTTTCAGGGAATAGAGTTGGCTCAACTCTTGCTTAGGTTATCAAGAATGACATCTTTGGCTCAAGCAAATCAGGTATGTTGAATAAGGCTCTGAAGTGAAATTTATCACTTACTTGTTCACGTGAAATACACTGATCAACAATTGCTAGGGATCACTTATGAACTTCGCTTCATTTGTATTTTTTTCAACTTATCTCGTGAATATCTGTACATTATATGTTCTCTAAGGAAAAAGTAAGATGTTTTGAGTTGATTATATCAAAGTCTTTCTCACTTCATCGGCTCCTGTTCACAAAATCGATTATTATCTGTAGGCTCTTACATGTGGAGTGAAAAGCAATGTGGTATTTGTTATTAAATCTGTTTATTTCTTTCGTTCAAACACATAAGGTGACAATAATTGAAGAAATGAGAACAATATCAGCTTATCAGTCATGCCGAGAAGACGTTTGGCTCCTGTGCAACTGGACCAAATCATACGGTGGATACAGGAAGGTTTGTCCCAGCTAGAAGTGTCCCGGCGGTTGAATGTTTCGCAAAGTGTCGTGAGTCGGGCTTGGAATAGATTCATCCAAAACGACTCAGTAGCTTATGTTCATGGGGGAGGTCGGCAGCGCAGTACAACAGCTGCCCAAGATCATTTTTTGATCCTCAATGCTAGGAGAAATCCCACTTATCCGGCGTCGCGGCTCAATAGATCACTGAGATTTGCAACAGGAGTTCTAATTTCGAACCAGACTGTAAGACGACTACATGTTCGTGGTTTGAAAGCACGTTGGAGGGAACAACATCCCCGTTTGAATAGGGAACACCGGGTTCATCGCAATGGGCTGAGGAGCACCGGAATTGGACACTTGAAGATTGGAGCCGATGTTTATTTACGGATGAGTCTAGATTTCGTTTGGTTAACTCCGATGGACGTATTCTGCCTTGAAGGGAAAGAGGTCGAAGGTATGCAGAACAGTTTATAGTACCCACAACAGCTTTTGGCGGAGGTTCTATATGTGTATGGGGAGGCATTTGTTTGAACCAACGCGGAGTTGGTTGTTCTGCAGAACACCACCATGACCAGCCAGAGATATCACGATATGATTATTGAACCCAAAATTGACGATAATGCCCGTCCACACCGTAGTCGTCTGGTTAATGAAGCGCTAGAAACTCATGCTATTGATAGGATGGACTGGCCACCTCGCTTTCCAGACATGAATTGCATCGAACATGTCTGGTCTGAGATGTCTAGACAATTGCCAACCTTAGAACAACCGATCAATAACCTGGAGGACCTTTCTAACGCTTTACGGGATATTTGGACGAATTTGCCCCAAAATTTTACAAATCGTTTGATCGAAAGTATGCCTCGTAGGGTAGAATGCTTGAGACGAGCTCGTGGGGTACCAACTAGGTACTAGCTTAACCGAAACTTCAGCCTTCTTGTGGTTTCATCATAAAATTTTTATGTTATTCAAACACAGAATTTTGAGTGTTCCTAATAAAGTCTTTTTTTCCCTCCAACTTTCCATTTTTTCATTCTTTTCTCAAGTGAACCATATTATCAACTGAAAATACTCTGATATCAGACTAAATTTATAATCTTGGAGCTAATATTTCAGAAATAAATTTTGAAGAAGTAAGTGATCCCTATTGATTGTTGAGCAGTGTATAATGAAGTTCGTTGAATGTCTGGAACAGTAAGCAATTACGAAAGCATCTCTGATGGGGGCAGTAAAATGTGACGCTCTAAACAATCTACTATTTTATTTCTTAAAATGACGATTGTTATTCAAAATTTTCAGTTGAGGAAATTCCACAGAATGATAGAAGAATCACCTATTCTATTTCACATGGGTGGAGTTACTAATATATCAAGATCTTTGTACCCAGCTGTGAGTAAATAATATCAAATATAGTTTGTTCGTATCACGGTCGTATATATTTATTACTATTTTTATGAGAGTCTTGACCTGGTTTAGTAAAGAAAAAAGCATATTTGTTTTTTTTTTACCGTCTAGAACAACCAATTTTGTTGAACGTCATTCCTTATATTCCTGGCCTTTCAGAGAAAATAAGAAGAACTGGTTTCAAATAAGAACTGTTTTCAAATTCACAAAATGATTTGAGATATATGCTAACTAGAACGAAACCAATGAATGAGACACAAAAATCACAAAATTGTGTTTACAATATTCCCTGTATATGTGGAAAATCTTATACAGGAGAGACATCAAGACCTTTAGAGATAAGAAAACGGGAACATAAGAATAACATCAAAAATAGAGACATTACAAGATCACAAATCGCTGATCATGTTCGTTCAAATAGCGCAGATCATATGATGAACTGGAACAACACAAAGATCCTAATGACGGAACCTGATAATTATAAAAGGAAAATTTAGGAATCTACATATATTTTGTTAGATGAAGTAAATAATTTGGCCAATTGTTCTGTTGAAGTAGATCATATTTGGATTGATTTATTCAAGACAGAAATGTCATCAGGAAATTTCAAAATTAAATAAATCAACATCTCTATACAACTTTACTTTCAATGTGAATCAGATTGCAAATGAAAAATCACACAATTCTGAAGATTTTACGAGTTTGTCTGAAGAAGGTGTCTGATATAGACACCGAAACGTTACATTATCCTTTAAATTCATTTCCTTTTTCAGTTTTACTGTTAAGCAACAATTTTTTCAAGACCAATGTGCTCCTAACAAATAAGTGCGAAGATTTTCGCAGAAGCACTTCACCTTGATTAAAAATTTTCGAATTATTTCTGTTTCAGAGACTGGGAGTGAGAACCTATAAAGTTTTTTAAGAAATGCAGAATCCTCCCAAAATATATTTCAATCGACTTTTTTTTTCTAAACCAGGTCAAGACTCTGTAGAAACAGTAATATTGTAAAATGTATAAAGCGACTCTACATTTTTTTCAGTTCCTTTCAGGATTGACCACTCACTTGATCATTTTATTTCAAGTGAAAAACAAACTTGTTTAAGGAATCAATATTTGAGACTTCAACGATGTTTAAATACATCAATCACATTTGAAAATATTCATAAAATAATTATCTAAATATACAGAAAACTTTTGAATAAATTGAATGTTAATTTGTGTCATTTATTTTCATCATATTCTCTATTATAATTGGATCTTATAAATCATTATAAAATATTTGTCAGTTTATTCTTTATTCGTAATAAGTCCTTCAGTTTGCTCTCTGAATTTGAATATTCGATATATTTTTCATTTTGAATGTCAGTCCATCTTAAGGATTGAGTTGAATCATAATCACCAGATAAGTTGTTACAGCACTTGCTATCTAGAAATAAAGTAGGTATTACAAATTAACAAAAACTTCGTAATTAATCTTACCGAAGCTAATATGGACCTCCTAATGTTCACGATACCACACGAAGTGAATTGAATTGTACACAATTGTCCTTGAAGGGCTAAAATTTCAAGCTACAAATAAAACAATTTCAACATTCCATCATAAAATTTTGTTTTGATTATACTACCTTCTCTTTAACTTCTTTATTTTCTACTTTACTCAATAAATGTACCACTAATGGGTTAGTCTTCTCATGCTACAAAATCATCATCATCAGATCAATCATATTATATTATACAGGGTGTACAATTCAGACCTGTTCGAGACATCTGTGAGTTGGTTCCACAATAATGAAAAGTCTTCCAAGATGCACTGCGATCCAAACTACTTGAAGGATTATGAACAATATTCTAGAATTTTTCCCAGTGATGAACAAAAATGGTGTGATGACAAGGTGAAGGAGACAACTCGTCATTATAAACTGGAAAAAAATTTCATAGAGCATAAAGAAAAATTGAGATTTTGCTAGTTGGGAAAATAAGGTTTTCTATCGATTGTATAAATCTGTCATTGAACACCTTGTACAACTAGAATAACTACTTATGTAGTACTGAAGAAGCACACTAAATTTCAAGGAAAAGTAGTTATTTCATACTTATAAATATCGATTGAAATGTAATCTGGGAGGATTCTGCATTTCCAGAAAACTTTTTAGGTTTTCACTCCCGGTCTCTGAAACAGAAATAATTAAAAAATTAATTAAGATGAAAGACTCCTGAGTAAATCCATGCACTAATTTGTCAGGAGCAAATTGGTTTTGAAAAATTGTTGCCTAAAACAGTGAAACAAAAATAGGAAATGAATGAAAAGGATAATGTAATGTCTATATCAGGCTCCTTCTTCAAACAAAGTTGTAAAATCTTTGGAAATCTGTATTTTTTCGTTTGCAGTCAATAAGACGGAGTCTGATATAGACTCCGAAAAGTTACATTATCCCTCTTTTTTATTTCTTTTTTTAGTTTTACTGTTGGGCAACAATTTTTTCAAAATGAATTTGCTCCTGACAAATTAGTGTGAGGATTTACGCAGGAGCATTTGATCTTAATTACATTTTTTTTAATTATTTCAGTTTCAGAGACTGGGAGTGAAAACTTAAAAAGTTTTCTAGAAATACTTATCAATGATTGAATGAAACTTTCTATTCTCATTTTAAGAACATCGCATATAATAAAGGTATGGTGCGCTTATACTTACAAGCAGGGGATATCCAAAACAATCATTGATACAGCTAACAGATGTGTAGATTTCAGCATGAACTCTTATGAAATTACTGATTTTCTGTGGGGTCAATTCTGTAACAGAAAAAGATCGATTTAATTTTCAGTATTTTGCTATTCAGAGTTAGTAGACATTTGAAATTTCATAGAAAAATAGTTTCGATGAAGATCTTTTAAGTAATAGAGTTTTATAATAGTATGTAATCTGAATTGACTTTATAATGTCTATTATTTCAAGTGAGGAAACATTCGAAGCAATCCATTATTTAACTATAGTCAGTTTTGGTTGATTCAATGAATCAATATACCTAAAATAGAACTCATCTTTATTTTTCGAAATCAATTTTGAAATAGGCAATAGTGCTCCTGCGAGAATCTTTGCACTCATTTGTCAGGAGCAAATTGGTTTTGAAAAAATTGTTACCTAACAGTAAAACTGAAAAAGGAAATGAATGAAAAGGACAATGAAACGTTTCGGTGTCTATATCAGACACCTTCTTCATACAAACTTGTGAAATCTTCAGATTGCAAATGAAAAAACATACAATTCTGAAGATTTTACAAGTTTTGTCTGAAGAAGGTAACTGATATAGAAACTGAAACGTTACAATGTCCTTTTCATCTATTTCCTTTTTCGGTTTTACTGTTAGGTAACAATTTTTTCAAGACCAATTTGCTCCTGACAAATAAGTGCAAAGATTCTTACAGGAGCACTTCATCTCAATTAAAATTATTTTAATTATGTCTGTTTCAGAGACTGGGAGTGAAAACCTATAAAGTCTTTCAGAAATTTTTCATTATTATTCGTGTGTGCTGATATTTTTTTCTTCTTGGTTCAGAAATTACAATATTTTCACCAACAACATTTCTTCTCGTGCTTTTAGTATTTTGGTTTCTTTCTCGATTCTTTTAATTCTAATGATTCCTTAAAAGTTATGGAGATCAAACTTACAGAATGTTATTTACAATACCCTCTTTAAGGTTTTGACGTATTTTCATATAGAATATAATGAAACAGAGATTATTTTTGTGGAAATAACAATGTAAATTTGTAGTAGCCTGTCTCTTAGATAACCCATTTTCACTGTTCCTAGGTCCAAGACGCTTTTGTTGTTTTTCTTGTACAATTGCGTGGCATCTGTAAAAACTAATATAACCCTATTCACTTCATTTTAATGCTCTATTTTTTTTAATTTTCCGAAAAAGGGGTTATACCAGCAAGTCGGAATTCCCATCCAAATGATTTTATGTAATGGAGTGTATTTGTGACTCACCATTGATTGCAGAGTAAGTTTTTCCTGTCAGTATATAACTTTCCAAAACGTCTCCTTCTGTTCCGATCAGCAATTTTTCATCTACAGCCTTTTTAGAAGCTGTTTTCTGCAGAAAAACCTCTGGTTTTCTATTGATCTCTTGCAGAATCGCATTATTAAGAGCCATAATGCGTTTTTTGACGTGATAAGTAAGGTTGCAGTAAAAAATCTCCTGGCTCATAACAACCAAATACATAATATAGAAAGTGAAATAATTCTGAAAATAAGTAGAACCATTTCCTTTATGCTTGAATCTGTCCAGCCAAGAATAAATGTCCAAGGTGAAGACCACAAGAAAAATAGTGTAAACTGTCAAAGTTACAGTAAGTGCTACTTTTTTTTCTCTCTTGAGAGTTTTGTTTGGTTCGTTCATTATCGCGTTCATCTGTAAAATATTGAAGACTATTAGGAAATCAACAGATTTACAAATTCTACATAGGACAAATCATTAGGGGAAATGTTGCAATTGTATTCTAGAAAAGTGTAAAAGAAACGTCGGTATCATCCAATATAACTAGGAAGAATCAGCCTAGTATTCATCCATATCTAGCACCATCTATGAAATATCTAACGAATAACTATATTTTATTGTCTTATCATTTCATTTTGAATCCCTATTCATATTAATTCATTTAATTCTTCTATATATTGTTACATTAACGCCAATCAAAATAAAACTGAGTACATTGAATTATAATTCAATTTTCATTTATACTCACTTTGTGAAAACATTGCAGTAAATTGAGAAATTGGTCTAGTTTGTAGGGACTCACAAGTATACCAAATAAAACACTGCAAACTATAATGCCTATGTCAAAGAGAACCACTATTCTTTGTTTGGGCAGACTCATTCGCAGAGAATTTTCTGAGATTGCATCATTGTAGAGGCCAAGAATTGTGATTGTACCTGTTGGTGGATTATTATCAATTTTTATTCAGTCTAATATTGTTAATTGAAATTATCAAACTCGTTAAAAATCACTATAATATAATTTTCAATGACCGTGAAAGTTAAATCATGGAAAAAGTGTCTATCCAATGCGTTAATCACTACTTGATTTGTTCTAAAGAGAAATAGCAATTCGACGAAAATAATACTGAACCTAAATCTAGGAAGCATCTAACAGCGGTGAATAATAACTCATTATTCAATTGTGATTAATGGGTATTATTATGGGCGTTTAATGGAAAGATTATACAATAGTAGTAGATAAATTTAATTTTCAGCTAATACAAATAACTTACTCAGAATAATTCCTAATGCATAGCTATAAATCGTGTATTTTCTTGACCTCTCCACCACATAATACTTCTTTATATGCTCATAAGAAATGGGAGCTAACCCAAAAAGCCTCATGAAAAAAAGTGTTGGCCTTAAATACTCAAAAACTGGTTCTGATATAATAATTTTCGATTCCCTCATTCTGAATACTTATTCTTCATTATTCTTCCCGTACAAGAAACAAATACCTCGTTATAAACCCAAACACTGGTACAATATTCGATAAACACAGAGAAAGTGAAAAACAAACTTAAATATTCAAAAGGCAAGGTAAATAAGCCACCCCGATATTGTTTTGATGGATTGAGGGAAATTTATAAGCTGGGGTAATAAATATGAAGTAATTGGTATCAAGTTTTATTTTTACAGAAAACTGCATTTGAAGGTATATTTTCGAACATAAGCAGTTTGTTATCTATTGAACTGTATTAGTATCACAAGGTATGTGGTTACTGCACTGGTGACCTGTAAAATTATATTAATTAACTATTATTGATGAATTAAGAATGTAACTACAGATGTTTCTTCATTTTTCAGAATTGCGAGTTGATATACAGTTTAGGGAATTTGTATTTCAGAATAAGAATAATATGTGATTCAGAAAACAGAAATAGTAATTTAGAGAATTCAAGAAAAGACCTGAGCAGGTGCTTCTAAGCGCTCTTTCATTAGTGGAGTAATGGTGCTATTACCTCAAAATTTTGTGTAGTACTTGATATCCATGCTAAGTATATGAACGCAAAATATCAGCACTATCGAAATTAAATTCTGGAAATTTTTCGAAAACTTAAAATGTGAAAAATCAATAATTAAGAAAAAATTGAATTCTATGGTTCAGATGTTGCGATCTTCTTGAAATTTCGCAGAAACATTCAGTATATCAATCTTCATTGCCAATAAAAATTCCACTCGAAATGGATATTTTATTATGGAAATATAAAGATTCTCCTTTTCAATATTCCAGTTGGATTTTCCATGGTTCTGTTGATACTATGTCCACAAAATTTTGCATGACGCCTAGCATGAGCATCTTGCATGTGGCCGCAAAATTTCATTCTGATTGGTTTCGTTTTTCTGAGATATTGAGGAAAAAAACTTTGAATGGTCATATTAAAGCCGGACGGACAGTTTACAACGGATTCGTCATCATGGAGTTGAACCCTATAATTTGAGACATTTTGGCTCAAAATTCGAAAATTAAAGACATTTGGGCAAAACGATATAGCACTCGTTTAAAGTAGAACGAGCCAGAACAAAACGGGAAACCGGCGCATTCGCCATTTGTGTCGAACTTTTAACATTGTTTGAATTTCGTATTATTAGCTCCAGCTGCAATATTCGAATCACAATAGTAGAATAATTAGGAAATCATTATTCTCATGTTATCAACAAGTAGTGGTATGCATTCCTAGCTCTTCATGTATTTTAAGTTCAAATATTCAGGGGCATTCAAAGAGACTTATTCGACTGCCTTATAGAATTGAAATTAAGAAAGCTCTGAGCTGCTTTTGATGGTTCGTTCATTGGTAGATCAATGACCTGACTGTGAATCAAAAAACGAATAATCGCTTTTATTATCTGAGGGTCTATTAAGGACTGGGAACAAAAGAGAAAGCTTATGTACTGGCGTACGACCAATGGTCAAAGGCAAGCTAGGTCACTTCTCTCTCACTCGACGAGCTGGACCAAGAAAGTTCTCTTACTCAGCAAATTGGAACTGAGGAAACTGACGGACGCTCTCACTGGGCACTGTCCCGTGAGGTATCACTTAAAAAACATGGGAAAAGCGCCCAATAGTACATGTCGCTTCTGTCAGGAAGCCACCGAGACAGTCAGACACCTGCTATGCGAGTGTGAAGCTGTTTACCAGAAACGGCTACGGCATCTTGGTTCCTGGTTCCTAAAGCCTGAACAAGTAATGGATGTGGCCCCCAGAAAGGTGGTGAAGTTCATTGAGACTTTGCTGCCTGACTGGTAAACAGCGCGGGGATGCACAATAGATCTTAAGGTCAAGGTGCTCGCAAGGTCGGTTTTGATCTGTCGCCCCTCCTCTAATCTAATCTAAATCTGAGGGTCCATAATTTCTTAAATAATTTTTCCTGAAAATGCCCATCGATTTTACTCACTCTAGTATAGATATCCCTCTTCAGTGGAATCATATCAAGACAGGTAAATTCAATGATACACATTTGGTTCTGCATGTAGAGTAGTTCCACCTGAAAAATTCAAGCATATTTTCATTGCGCCTAAGGATAAAAACCGTAGAACCAAAAATATAGCTTTATAAACATTATTTGGACTGAAGATTTCTACCTCTTTTCTTATAAATTCATCTTTAGCTTGCTTCAGCAGTTGTACAATGAGAATGTTAGTCTTTGCATGCTGAAAATATAAATATTCAGTGAACATTGTTTGAATTGAACTTAGTTTTTCAGACTTCACTCAGTACTCCTTGAATTGGTTCTATCAAAAGAATTATTTGAATAGCTCTCAAGCAGATCCAAATAATAAACATCCATTTATCTCTTGAAATTAGTGGTGTAGTTGTGATGAGAATCCATGGATTTATTATCATTTCGATGATACAATTAATTAGTATAAGCTAGAAGAAATAATGAAATTATTAAGTAGTTGTAATGAAATTCTCGATGATGGTTAATTAATATTATACTCGTATATTACCATAATTTGAGAATATTTCATTTTATGATTTTTATTTTTGATGTTGTAGCAAACTTAAACAACCTATATTCAGAAATCATTTATAAATTAACGCTGAATTATTGAAAAATAATATTCAGATTGAAGAATTTGTAAGTTCTTATATGGTATAAACTATGAATTAAGACAATGTTAATATTGGATGAAATCTTGATTTGTGACATAATCAGTGGAGAACATGCAAAATAACTCACCAAAATAGGATAATCGAAAAATTTGTTGATGGAATTGACGCATAAGTAGATCTGTTCTTGTACAGTAATTAATTCATGAAGCCTTCGTAGAGTGAAATCTAAAAATGATCTACACATAAAAATTTACAGTATAAAGAAAGTATATATATATCGAAATAATTATAATTTGTGGGTGTTTGGCAGGGAAAAGAACCATGCTGCAGATAAAGAAGAAATTATATAAAATATTTCGCCAAATCAATATATATAAAAATCAAGAGACCTGAGTAGGTGCTTTTGAGCGCACGTTCATTGATGAATCAATAATGCTATTACCTCGAAATTTTGTATAGGACTTGAGATTCATGCTGAGTATATGAATGCAAAATCTCAGCAGGTTCCGAATTATATTCTGGAAATTATTCGGTAAATGAAATATGTGAAAAATCAATGATAAAAAAAATTTGATTCTATGACTCAGATGATGCGATCTTTTTGCAATATTACACAAAGTAAATTTCACTAGAATCGAAAGTCTTGTTATGGAAATATAAAGATTCTATTTCTCAATATTCCAATTGAATTTTCTATGATTCTGTTAACACTATGGCCACAAAATTTGCATGACACTTAGTATGAGCATCTTGCATGTAGCCGCAAAACTTCATTCCGATTAGTTTCGTTTTGTCTGAGATATTGAGAAACAAAAAATTTTAATGGTAATATTTGAAACACCCTGTACGAATCGGTTAGTTCACGAACTAACAGTGGCGTTTAGGAACCGAACTCACTCTGAAAATCTCAAGTCATTACATTCAAGAGTTATCGTGCTCACGGCCTGACGGCACCACAGACAGAATTGAATTTGACCACGAATTCTTCATCAGGGGGTCCACCTTATCGTTCGAGACCATTTTTGGCTCAAAATGAAAAAATTACAGACATTTGGTCAAAACAATATAGCACTCGTTTAAGTATGGTTTTTATAATACAATGACTTTGAGCTTCAATTATTTACCTCTCTATTTCATGTTACCTAAGAACTATAGTTCTCACCTGTACTGAGGTCATAGAAATACCTAGTTATCAGTTAATTTCAAATGAAGAACTCGAATATTATCTGAAAATTCTCAATAGAAAAGTAAAGTTGTCACCTTCATCGACGTTTAAACAATTTTCCACCATCTTTTCTTCAGTTCTTCCATACATTTTATTCACTTGAACTTCCTCAAATAATCTACCCACTCCATTTCGTTGACTCAACTGAGATTTCCTAGAGTTTTCCTGAAACTTGAGCATTTCAAATTCCAACTTGCTATTCATTGTTTTTATTCTTCCCTTGACTGACCGAATTATATTCCAATAAGCTAGTTGCTGTGTCGAAATAACAGCATAAAAAATTATTACAGTTCCGTAGTTCCTCAAGTAATTTAGTCTGGAATCAACATCATATCTGCCCAGTTTACAATCTGTTTCGAAAACTATTCCCACCATTAATATTGCATAGTTCAAGAAGAATGTTATGACAGAAATTTTTCTGTCTTTGTTTAGAGTTGATGTGGGCTCTTGCAAGATGTTATCTACCTAGAAAGTGTACAAAATATCTACCTGACACGAATGATATTAATTTTGATGATAATATTGAAGTTTAAAAAAAGCCCTGAGCAGGTTCTTTTGAGCGCAAGTTCACCTTACTTTGGTAAGACACTGCATAATTCTAAGAAGTTCATCTACTTTCATTGGACTCAAGATAATACCAAAGAAAATAATTAGAGAAACTATCACCAAGTCAAAAGTATTAATATATACATCAACATCTTCTCTTTTCCTCGAATAATCTCTTCCACAAGCTGTAAGATCACACCAGAGACCAAAGAGACAAGCACCAACTGGAAATAACAGGTAAAGTCATGTTTAAAATGAAGAATTTTCAACTTTGACCAACTTACACAAAATAACTGCGATGCCCATACTGTAAAAGATGTACCTTCTTGATTTTATGAAAATAAAACATTCTCTTTTTCTTTCATATCCAAAAGGAGCAGCACCAATATACCTCAAAGCCGAAATTGTGGGTTTACAATACAAAAAAAACACTCTCAGATACAACTGCTTCAAGCATATCGACCTATGTGACGAATATAGACGAAATCTTTCAATTATCACCCTGCTGCCGTCTATTTGGACAAGAAAAACAAACAATAATGGTACAAAGGATTGGATTCAACTTGATTGATTGATCCACAATGGTCTGGATAATTGATAGGTAGTGTTTGAAAATGAGCTTGTGTTGAATGCCGAAGTATTCAGGTGTACCAACTTTCGACATAAGCAGTAATTGCTTCTCTTATTGCCATGAAGGAATGAAATCAATGCTGATGGAAAGAAAGGGAAGGAAAGGAATAGATTGATTTTATAAACGATTAATCAGAATATGAATTGTTATTATTTTTATTTGAACTGACGTCGTTATGGCTAGGTTAGAATTCTGGAAACTGCGATCATATAGGTCTTTTGTTCTCTACCCTATCAATTCATGGAAACCTATGAACATTGTTGAAGGCGTTGATAACACCAAAAACCTCCGTGGGAGGATTGGCCGTTACCTCTTGGGTGTCCAGGATCGGTTTCTCCAAATGGATTGTTCTTAGGACAGCCAACTCTGGACACTTCCATACCATGACTTCAGCTGTTTTTGATTCTGATTCAAAAAGCCTTGCTTTGTGGTGTTTCAGCACTTCCAGATCAGCAGAGCCCCCTGACAGTGTGATTCCAGGAATCTCAATATGTACCCACTTGAGGTTCATCTTAAGACACACTTAAGAGTGCATATACAGGGTGTCCTGGGAAGAATGCGATAAAAGGATATCGTGAATCAAGTACATCAGGGAGGACTCTCATTAAGAGGTTTTAATCGTTTGAGGGCCTTCGTTTGAAATATACAGGGTGATATTCATTTGATAGCTGAAATTTCAAAGTTGAATAACTTTTGAACTATTGGACCGAATTATTTCAAATATGCAAGTTTTGTCACCCTTTACGATTGCCATCTTTCAATATTTCAGAAATTGAAGAAATCAGATCCGGACTAGCAAAATTTTGGACTTTTTTATTTCCATGAATATTGGAAAACCCTGTACGTGAACATTGTGTTCTTATTACATTTTGTAACCACAAAGAATCCATTATTGATAAAATTCAAAACCTCTGCTTGGAATGATCATACAGGGTTATCAAGAAGTGAGCAAAAAACATTACCTCATGAGTGAAATTTCAGAGTTCAATAACTCTTGAATTATTGGACCGAATTATTTCAAATTTGGGAGTTTTGTCTCCCTTTATGATTGCCATTTTCAATATTTTAGAAATTGAATAAATAAGTTCCGGACTAGCAAAATTTTAGACCTTTTCTATTTTCATGAACATTGGAACACCCTACAGGGTGTTTCAATATTCATGAAAATAGAAAAAATCCAAAATTTTTCAAGTACGGACCTGATTTCTTCAATTTCTGAAATAGTGAGAGATGGCAATCGTCAAGGGTGACAAAACTCCCAGATTTGAAATTATTCGGTCCAATAATTCAAGAAGTATTGAACTTTGAAATTTCACACATGAGGTAATAAGTGTTCACCTACAGGGTGTTTCAATATTCATGAAAATAAAAAAAATCCAAAATTTCTCAAGTCCGGATCTGATTTCTTCAATTTCTGAAATACTGAAAGATGGCAATCGTAAAGAGTGACAAAACTTTCGAATTTGAAATAAGTCGGTAGAATAGTTTGAGAGTTATTGAACTTTGAAATTTCAGCCATAAGATGAATATCACCCTGTATATCCCAAACGAAGGGCCTCAAGCGATTAAAACCTCTTGTTGCGAGTCCTTCTTGATGTGCTGGTTTCCGTTTGTCGGATTCTTCCCGGGACACCCTGTATAGACAGTGATCATCTCTGTCTGTAAAACAGAGGGTTCACTTCCCAGAGCTTTAGAGGTCCTCAGTTTAGGATAAGAATATGAATAAAAGAAAGATTATTTGTCTGCTATATTTACAAATGAGAAGGAAATAACAATTGTTATACTTGAGGCCATGAGTGTCATATCTTTTTACAAGGATTAATGTTCAGTTAAATGGAAAGATTCAAAGTAGTTGTTTCTGTAGTTGTCAGTTCTGCAAGAGCAGGGAAAGAATCATCATTGAGTTGCACTAAAATAACCAGATAAGTGGTAACAGAACCAGTGATCTGAAAACGAAGAATGCATTAACAAAATTAAGAATTTGAACATAAATTCTTACCGACGACAAAATTGATCTGTTTATATTTGCTATACCACATGTGGAGAATTTGACTTTGCAAATATCTATCTGAACAGCGAGTTGTTTCAACTGAAATGAAATAGATTAGCTCACAGATCAGATTATGAGTAATTATTATAGTAAACTCAATGATGTAGGCAAGAAAAATAAGGTCTTTTTAACCTGAGTTCCGGTCATTCGGGAATCGAAGGAAACGAAGAGACCAATACAATTGCCGAAAAGGGCGCATGAATGTCACTCGTTGGCCCAGAATCCTTCTGTGGTATAGGTAAATGTACCTATAAGAAAGAGTTTCTGGAGAAGGAGAAAGCCGAGAAGGAAAAACTATGGCGGAATCTCCCAGAGATGGATCATTCCACTAAGTTCCTTCGGAACTTTGAAAACAGCAAGATCCAAAAGATATCTGGATCTTGGTAAGAAACAATTACACCTCCTTACTGGCTTTCCTACAGGACATTTTCGCCTCAGGAAGCACCTGTTGAGGATGGGATTATCGGACACTGACGAATGAAAGTTCTGTAGGGAGGATGAAAAAACTCCCATTCACCTAGTCACGGAATGCTTTGCCATTGGGAGCCTAAAGAGAGAATGCCTTGGGCGAGAAACTTGTAAGAGTGAGAAACTAGCCTCGATGAAGCCTTCACAGTTATTGGATTTAATCAGATGTCTGGAACCTTTTTAAATTATAAACTTCGCTAAACTTCGCTATTGCGAGCCTGTGCAAATAATTTTTTGGACGGGAAACACGGATCTAACCCCTTGAAGAATCTACAATCTACAAAAATTATTCTGAAGTGCCCTTTGCATTGTTTCGTAACATTATCGTGTTCCTTTTAAACTGTAATTCATTTACCTTATGCATTGTTTCGTAATCATAGTTTCTCTCCAATGTTGACAAAGAATGTAATTAATTTTTTCAAACTGCAAAAATATTAATAATTCGATTAATCTACTTCAGTTCTATCGAACTAATGACCATTTGATTTTAAATGTTATCAAATATTACCTCCCTTACACAGCGATAAGATGATTCTACAATTATCATAAGTCTGCTCGCATGGGTAAATAACCAGACTACTTCAAGTACTGAGAATACCAGCGCTTTTTCAGCCGTATTTGAAAGCATGAAATATGGTGTACCGATCAATTGGATGAAACAACTGAGAAGAATCAACTGAAACAAAAATAGAGGAATTTAAAGGATAGAAATAAAGAGAAGATTATATCACACAAAAAATTGAAAAATTCTGACCATCAATGGTATTCCATACCAATCATTGATTGAGTTTACTGCCCCATATAATATTCTATGAACATTGATGAACATCTGTGTCTGTTCGGTTGTGAAAACTGAAAAATACAAAGCACTAAATATCAATATCAGCAATATTGCTACTTAAATCAAGCAAATGATACAAGAATTTACCATTTCTTCCCATGAAATTTGAAGCATTCATTTTCCCCATATTTTCAACAGAAAATACTTTTTGGGTTACTGCTCCTTTCCTTCGAAATGGCAATTTTTCATGTCCCCGTCAGTTTCTTTTACCCTCTTTACCATTATCAAGGGAAAAACATTCCCCAAAAGCAGTCACACAATTTTTGACGAAGTAAGTCATGTGCCAGAAACAAATTTCTTGTGTCCAAGAGACGACATACAGAATGTAAACTGGAATGTTATGCCATAGGCGGTTTGAAGATGGTTTTTCATGGGTTTGTATGCACCATCCTATGAAATCGAAGGTTAGAACACCAATGAATATTGAATAAGAAGCCAATGACATGTATAACGATGATTTTCGTTGGTTTTGCTTTTCAGAGGAGGGTAGCCTCAGATGGACCTGAAAATGTTTGAAGACTTAAGGTCAAGCTAACCTAACCTATACAGGATATCTGTAAAAAATGCGGGGGACTTAGGGAGATGATTCCTCTATGAAAATGAACAAGGGTAGTTTATATAATTTTTTTTCGAAATCAACCTCCCTTCCAAGATACAGCCTTTTGAAGGCGATGACGAGTTGACAGTTCTTAATTTTTTAGGAGTACTAAAGAACACTGAGACGTAAAACTACACATAATATTATAAGGAGATGTTACTCAAACAATTTTTTTATCTCAAAACTTGATTTCCTACAAAAAATGTTTTCGTGGAATAGATTTTCGGAAAATAAAATTCTCTTGTGGTTTCCCATTCAATTCTGGAGAAAAAAGTTGATACTTTTCTCGGAAAAAATAAAAACTTACAAGCAGTTATGATCACTGTTCATTCCATTTCATTGTATGTTCCATAGAATTAATATTCTAAGATATTGTTTATGCTCAAAATTGGTTTTATCCAATATGCACATTAATCGAAAAAAGTGCTATTTGTGAAATTAAAATATTACGGATATAACTTTCTTCGGAAATTAGTAATTAAACCTTCAGAAAGATTTAAAGAACATCTTTATCTCCTGTCATAGACATACAATATCTTTTTTTTTCGAGAAAAGTATCGACTGTATCGAAATTTTGCAGGAGACTCTCTTTCTCCAAAATTGAATGGAACCTAGTAAAATGATCAACTTTACAAAAGATGTCGAAGAACTAAGAAGAAAAACATAGCTGTAGTTTGATAATGCATAAAGGACCTCATTGGTAGCAAAGTAAAAAGATTATTTTGTACCAATCGATCGAAATCTACTAGAAATGAATGGTAATGATCGTAACTTTGGATTTACCTGGTTCAAAGAATCCAGTATAAGGAAGAACTTGTCTATTTGAAGGGTGATATGAAAATGCCAAGTATGACTATCAGAATCATAAATCCTAAATCAAAAGACACAACATATGCTCCCTTGGTATCTTTTATCCTTAGGGAATATTCAGGAGAGGCCTTCAAGTCACGAACCAAACCGAGTAAGGCGGAACCAGCTGCAACAGGGAAAAATCAGTAATAAGTAAATTTGAAAAGCGGATTTTGTAAAAATTATACAAGGTATTTCATAAAAGTGTCCGGAAAAGCTTGATTTCAAGATACAAGGTGTTTTAATGTTTCCCTAGGGAATAACAAACTTGAAAGGAAAAATTCATAAGGAGACCTTGTTTCATTCGTGAAAATGAGAACGACTCGGTTTCTGAGCGTTTGTTCTATTCAAACGAGTGTTGTATCGAATTTTGAGCAGAAAATGGTCTCACTGTTGACGAATCCGTGGTCAAATTCAATTCTGCCTGTTTGCCGTCCCTAAACACGATAACTCTCGAAAAGATTGTCCTAGATACTTGAAATGTTCAGAATAGGTTCGGTTCCTTAATGCCGCGTTTAAGGTCGTTATTCAGCATTATCATACAGGGTGTTCCATCAAATATGGCCATTCGAAATTTTTGTTCCTCATTATCTCAGACAGAACACAACTGGTCAAAATAAATTTTGCGGCCACATGTAAAATACTCATAAAGGGATTTATACGAAATTTCGTGCCCATAGTGTTAACACAACCATGAAAAATCGGAATATTGAGAAGAAAAATCCTTATATTTCAACTACAAAATATCCTGAATGTTCATGCAGAATCTCAAGAAGATTCCATGACCAGAACAATAGAATCTGATTTTCTCTAAATTATACATTTCATCGAATAATTCAGTATTCGTCAACTCGATCGGGCTGAAATTTTGCAGAAACATGTCAATACAATAAGAATTCAAAGCAAAATTTATACAAAAATTTGTGAGAAATGCGCTGATATAAACATATCGTAATATTGAAAAAAAATCTAATATCACCATGAAAAAACCTCTTTCGATTGAAATGAAATCGAGTTTGAGGATGTAAATTGACGTGGGCGGAAGATCAGAACTTTTTTATTTTTATATTTTTAGTATGAATTTTTACATAAATTTTTGATAAATTTCAGAATATATATACCTATTGACCGTGCTGAGATTTTGCATTCATAAATTTAGCATCCACCTCGAGCCCTATACAAAAGTCTAGCGTCATTGCTCCACCAATGAACGAGCGCTCAAAAGCACCTGCTCAGGGCTTTCTTAAATTTTTCTCATATTTCTTTTCAACTAAGCTAAAATGATACAGGCGCATTCGCCATTTTGTAGCGATGTTATGATAAATGCTAACAAGCTAAGAATGATTCGCTAAAATAACGGCTTTTCTTATTTTTTTTCAATTATTTCAAAAACTAAAACAGACGTAGAAATGACAATTATTATCTCGTTTTATTTGCCCCAGATCAGCCTACAAAATATTACCATATGATCTAATATTTTCCTCAATAATTCTGACCAGAACGAAACCAATGAATGAGACACAAAATCAAAAAATTGTGTTTACAATATTCCTGTATATGTGGAAAATCTTATACAGGAGAGACATCAGACCTTCAGAGATAAGAAAACGGGAAACGTAAGAACAACATCAAAAATAGAGACATTACAAGATCACAAATCGCTGATCATGTATGTTCAAATAGCGGAGATCATATGATGAACTGGAACAACACAAAGATCCTAATGACGAAACCTGATAATTATAAAAGGAAAATGAAGGAATCTACATGTATTCGTTAGATGGAGTAAATAATTTGGCCAATTATTCTGTTGGAATAGATCGTATTTGGATTGATTTATTGAAGAAAGAAATGACATCAGGAAATTTCAAAATTGAATAAATCAACATCTCTAGGTATATATTGACAACTTTCAATGTCAATCAGATTGCAAATGAAAAATCACACAATTCTGAAGATTTTCCGAGTTTGTCTGAAGAAGATGTCTGATATAGACACCAAAACGTTACATTATCCTCTTAATTTATTCCTTTTCTTCTGTTTTCCTGTTAGCCAACATTTTTTTTTCAAGACCAATTTGCTCCTGACAAATGAGTGCGAAGATTCTCGCAGAAGCATTTCATCTCAATTAAATTTTTTTTAATTATTTCGTTTCAAAGACTGGGAGTGAAAACCTGTTGAGTTTTTAAGAAATCAGAATCCTCCCAGAATATATTTCAATCGATATCTAAAGAGCAGAAGTTTACAATTTCAATATTTTTGAGACTACTACAAGCTTCTTCATGTCTGATTGGACAATGTTATGAGCAACCTTGTATATTGAATAACATACTGTAAAATATCTTCACGAAAAACACCGCTTCCATTGTGAATCAAAATAAATATGCTATCAGATAACCCTACTATTATTCTAACACTTTAACTCACCTAAAATTATCCCAAAAACATAACTGTAAATAACGTAGACATATGAAATGGTCAGAATATATCGTTCGCCAATTTTCTCATACTTGACAGGTAACAAACCCAACGTTCTACTGATAACCAAAATTGGTTGTACGTAGTGGAACATTTGCTCGCTAATGACCACTTTCAATTTGTTATTTCGTTCATTTTCTTTGGTGGCACCACAAAACTGTATTGTTGACGTGAAATTTCGAATAATTTGTTTAAAAGTAGGAAAATTGTGCGGTTTCAAACATCATCAAGTATTTATGATCAACAACAGGATAATGCTATATTATGATTGTCACAACAGTCCATGGTACGGTATGAATGGTTGATGTAATTTTTTATTTATACCCACAACGATGTTTTGCGTGTTTGTTTTTATGGAAGGTAATTGCTAGCTTTAGTTTTGGCTGAATGTCATTTGAAATCGCGAAATTCCACTGATTATTCTGTCGTAGTCTCCACGAATTATCTTTCCATAATGGGCATTTTCAGTTTGTTGGAATATAGGATTTTATGTCGAAGATTGATTTGGAATTTAAAGTAGTTTTTTCTCGATAATCTCACTACTGCGCAAAAAAAATAAGAAAAGCCTTGAGCTCTGGTTCATTAGTGGAGCAATAATGCTATTACCTCAAAATTTTGTATGAGACTAGATCCAAATATATGAATGCAAAATCTCAGTACGATCGGAATTATATTCTGGAAATTATTACAAAAATGAAATAGTTAAGATATCAATAATAAAAAAATTGAATTCTATGGTTCTGATGTTGCGATCTCTTTGAAATTTTGCATCAACATTCAGTATATCCTTCTTCATTCAAAAAATAAGTGTCACTCGAATCGGATATTTTGTTATAGAAAATAAGATTAATCTTTTCAATATTCTAAATTCTATAATTCTGTTAACACTATCGCCACAAAATTTTGCATTCGTTTTATTATAAGCATTCTGCATATGGCCGCAAAATTTCATTTTAATTGGTTTCGTTTTGTCTGAGATATTGAGGAAGAAAATTTTTGAATGGCCTTATTTTATAGAACACCCTGTACGATTTGACTGGTAACGAACTCAACCGCGGCATTTGGGAATCAAACTCTTCCTTGAAATCTCAAGTCTCTAGGACAATCCTTTCGAAAGTTATTGTGCTATGAATTTCACTTCGGATTCTTCATCAAGGAGTCGAACCCCATCGTTAGAGACCATTTTCGGTAAAAAATTCGAAAATTTAAAGACATTTGGGTGAAAACAATATATCACTCATTTAAGTACAAAGAGCACTCAAAAAAGGATAATCGATATCTATGAATCATTATTTCTGAAATGAATTTTCCTGGAAATCACTGGAATTCAGTCCGAATGGAAAATAACTAAGTTGTTTTTCCTCAGAAAAAAACAGGTTTTTTCCTAATGTATTGTTGTCCAATATGATATTAGTATCACAAGAGTTGTAGAATCAAAACAAATCAATCTTTTATGATGAAAATTGATGTTAAGTTCTATGCAAATATCAAATGTGAATTATCTGAAAATTTTTTGATATTTGGGCAATTCTGCTTCTGAAGGACCCGATTATAAATATTGTGAGAATTTAATTTTCATTCCAGACAGAAAAAGTCAAAAGAATAAAACAAAATTCTACCAATATACTCATTTCGAACAGTTAAAAATAGAATAGTTTGGTTTTGTTCATTTAGTAGTTATTCTGTTACCATTTTCATGTCATTGAGCAGCTAAAAATGAAATAATACCAATACAGTTTTTAGTTATTCTGATTTGTTGTGTGAAAATATATGGGATCCAGAAGTAATCCAAGATTTTTTGTTACTTACACTCATTTATTTCTGTCATTTCTCTCATCTGTTATTTATTGCAAATGTCGAATTAAACAACTTAAATTCATCAAAGGGGATTCCTTATAACGAAACTACACTATAACAAAAAACACTGCTTCTATTCACTGTTCTTTTTGTATTAACAATCTCTGCAGCTTTTCTAAACACTTCCTTCACACCTTCCATAGTTTTCGCAGAGCACTCAACATATCCTGCAGCTTTAATCTTTCTAGAAGCCCTCATGCCATCAACATATGACACTGTGCTCAAATGCCACTCTTCTAAAGCTTCCAAAATATCTTTGTTGTACCTCAAATCCAACTTGGTGGCCACCAAAAGAATAGGAACAGTTGGACAAAAAGGATTGATTTCAGGATACCGTCTAGAATGAATGTTCTTAAGAGATACAGGACTCTCTATGCTGAAACAAATTAACACTATATCCGTTCTTGGATAAGACAGAGGTCTCAGTCTATCAAAATCTTCTTCTCCAGCTGTGTCCCATAAAGAGAATGTTGTTTTTTGATCTTCGTGAATCACTGATGTTAAATAGCTTTCGTGGATTGTTGCAAGATGAATTTAATTGAAGAATTCTTTGTCACTTACACTAATTCATTTCTGTCATGTCTCTTATCTGTTATTTATTGCAAAGTTCTTAAACATTTAAATTAGTAAGGTCACTGCAAATCAAGCTACTGAAGATGATCAAAGACGATTTCTTATAATCAAATCACACTATAACAAAAAACACTGCCTTTTATTCACCGTTCTTTTCGTATTAACAATCTCTGCAGCTTTTCTGAACACTTCTTTCACACCTTCCATAGTTTTTGCAGAGCACTCAACATATCCTGCAGCTTTAATCTTTCTAGAAGCCTTCAAGCCATCAACATATGACACTGTTCTCAAATTCCACTCTTCTAAAGCTTCCAAAATATCTTTGTTGTACCTCAAATCCAACTTGGTGGCCACCAAAAGAATAGGAACAGTTGGACAAAAATGTTTGATTTCAGGATACCATCTAGAATGAATGTTCTTAAGAGATACAGGACTATCTATGCTGAAACACATCAACACTATATCCGTTCTTGGATAAGACAGTGGTCTGAGTCTATCATAGTCTTATTCTCCAGCTGTGTCCAATAAAGAGAATATTGTTTTTCGATCTTCGTGAATCACTGATGTTACATAGCTTTCGTGGATTGTTGCAAGATGAATTGAATTGAAGAATTCTTGTCACTTACATTAATGTATTTCTGTCATGTCTCTTATCTGCTATTTATTGCAAAGTTCTTAAAAATTCAAATTAAGTGAGGTCACTGCAAATCAAGCTACTGAAAATGATCAAATGCGATTCCTTATAATCAAATCACACTATAACAAAAAACACTGCCTTTTATTCACCGTTCTTTTCGTATTAACAATCTCTGCAGCTTTTCTGAACACTTCTTTCACACCTTCCATAGTTTTTGCAGAGCACTCAACATATCCTGCAGCTTTTATCTTTCTAGAAGCCCTCAAGCCATCAACATATGACACTGTGCTCATATTCCACTCTTCTAAAGCTTTCAAAATATCTTTGTTGTACCTCAAATCTAACTTGGTGGCCACCAAAAGAATAGGAACAGTTGGACAAAAATGTTTGATTTCAGGATACCATCTACAATGAATGTTCTTAAGAGATACAGGACTATCTATGCTGAAACACATTAACACTATATCCGTTCTTGGATAAGACAGAGGTCTGAGTCTATCATAGTCTTATTCTCCAGCTGTGTCCAATAAAGAGAATATTGTTTTTCGATCTTCGTGAATCACTGATGTTAAATATCTTTCGTGGATTGTTGCAAGATGAATTGAATTGAAGAATTCTTTATCACTTACATTAATGTATTCTGTCATGTCTCTTATCTGTTATTTATTGCAAAGTTCTTAAAAATTCAAATTAAGTGAGATCACTGCAAATCAAGCTACTGAAAATGATCAAATGCGATTCCTTATAATCAAATCACACTATAACAAAAACACTGCCTTTTATGCACCGTTCTTTTCGTATTAATAATCTCTACAGCTTTCTGAACACTCCTTTCACACCTTCCATAGTTTTTGCAGAGCACTCAACATATCCTGCAGCTTTTATCTTTCTAGAAGCCTTCAAGCCATCCACATATGACACTGTGCTCATATTCCACTCTTCTAAAGCTTCCAAAATATCTTTGTTGTACCTCAAATCCAACTTGGTGGCCACCAAAAGAATAGGAACAGTTGGACAAAAATGTTTGATTTCAGGATACCATCTAGAATGAATGTTCTTAAGAGATACAGGACTATCTATGCTGAAACACATCAACACTATATCCGTTCTTGGATAAGACAGTGGTCTGAGTCTATCATAGTCTTCTTCTCCAGCTGTGTCCCATAAAGAGAATATCGTTCCTGATCATCGTGTATCACAGATGTTAAATAAGTTTCGTGGATTGTTGCCAGATGAATCTCCGAGAATGTGTTGTTGCAGAAAGATGTCAAAAGAGAGGTTTTACCACAAGCTCCGTCTCCTACAATCACCAGTTTTTTAGGAGGGTCTTCTGCCATCATTTCAAGACATTGGAACTTTTTTTACGAAGAGAATCTTTCGAACTAGAGATTGCATTTGATGCGGACGATAACCTAAGTGTACGCAGAATTTTAGGTAGATAAGAGATAAGATTGGTCAATAAATATTCATAAATAAACATGAGGTGAGTATGATCGTTTGGTATTTGTACAACTTCGTAAGAGGGGAGATAGTAGATGTTGGGTCTTGAACTTTGGAGAGACTCATAAAATTCATGGTATATGTGAAGAATGTCTTAGACTAAATGATAGTTATTTTTAATGCCCAGTAGAGGATATATTGATTTAATGAGATCGATTTCAGGAATGAGCTTTTAGAACGAGAATTATAGTCGAAAGGTTTGATCCTAAAAAATAAACAATATATTTTCTGTAAATGAGATGAAAGCCTATTCTCCTCCATTTCAACTACAATAAATTATATAAAGACACTTCTTCTGTTACTCTTTGCGTTGTATAGAATGAGACAAATAGGAGAAAATACCAAAATTTCTCGTTATCTGATTAATTATGGTTTTTCCACATCATACGAATTCATTATTAACCGATAATCCTCTCCAAGATGCCTTCAGAATTCTGACTCTGAAACGAAAACATCGAAGCAGAAAAAGGGAACAGAAAAATAAAATGATTGATACTCTATTAAATCGATTCAACTTAACAACCCAATTCAAAAACGACGGTAACTTCATGTATAGCCTTAAGCCATCCTGAAATTTAAATATTGGACAATTATTTATCAGATGTTCTATAGTCTCCTCTGCTTCTCCGCTTTCGCAACTAGTATTTTCAACTGAATTCCACTTGAAAAGCATGCTATTACAACGGCCATAATCTGTTCTTACACGATTAGGAACAGTCCAAATTTTCCTTGGGAGATCAAATCCAGGAATTTGTACCAATTTTCATAGTCTTTTCGTGATTTTAGGTTGTATAGGTACTATCCATTTATACCAAAATATGGACATATTGTCACTGATAATTTCAATATACAACATATTTTTGAGAAGTACTCATGACACTGAAGTTTGCAGTACAAAATCATGTGACAAGGGGTCTGCTAACTTCAGTGTCATGAGTACTTCTCAAAAATATGTTGTATTTTGGAATTATCAGTGACAATATGTCTATATTTTGGTATAAATGGATAGTATACAAACCCATATTCAACATAGTTTCTATTTCTAACTATGAACCTAGAATCACGAAAAGACTATGAATATTAGTACAAATAAATGGATTTTTTCTTTCTTTCCCCTTTGGACCAACGAAAATGTACGGCATATTGCATAAAATACTTTCAAGATTAACTTATTTCATGTTGTGTCAAATCACCCTCTGGACTAAGGAGAGAGAGGATTGCAACCTTAGAGTTTTCCCCTTGCCGCATAATTTTTGTACGGCGTTGCGGAATAATGGATTAGGAGCAGTATTGAAATAGTATGACACAGATGCCGTACAAAATCAAATGACCAAATTTTCCCTCGTAATTGTCGGAAAATTTAAAAAAATTCGACTTTGTGGCTCCACATTTTTTTACGGCGCTACGCGTTTTCTTATTATTTTTCACGGATCTATCGATGGTAAGAATGCCGTACAAAAATAATATGTGACCAAAATTTACCCACTCTACCTGTACTTTCGAATTCTCACCTGCACTCAGTTGGACAGCTTACAAGTGACGGCATGGTGCTGAATCTTATTATTTTATGCTCTTATATCGTTCTAGACAGGTCACCTGGTGGTTCAAATGACCCATAATTTACTCAACACGGGCCTGTAGTCTAGGACAGGTCAAACTGTGTACTTGGATTTCCCTCTATTTTCCATAGGAATTTTCTCAATATTACAACAATCCTAATTCGCTGAAAACCGATTTTATTTCTGTCGTCATATCACTGATACTTTAAATATTGAATAATACCCAAAAGAAAAATGCGATAAGAATGAGATTTTCCAGCGATATCGATCCGAAATTTCCAGATTTCCAATCAAGTTATATTATCTGATTACAGATTTTCTGAATCGCAGTGATATTCTGACCAGATGTCGGATCATAATTGAACAGCGATAAAAAAAGTTGATAGATCGAACAAATAGAAATTATTGTTATCAATCGTCTGCGAAAAAGTGCTACGAACAGACATTCAATACAGAATGCTGTCGATTCTGCTTTGTTTTCTGCTTTTACATGGGGTTTTTTCTTCCCAGTTGAGTTTCCAGGATGTTCTCAAGAAGGATCTTGAAGATAGCCAGCTTCAAAATTGTGGCGCATTGTATCAAAGCTTGGGACCGATGATTGAAGCAAAACGTAAGTTTTTTTTTAGAAATTAAATTTATTCTTTTCATCCGCAAAAGAGGTGGGTTTAACGTGAAGAAAATCCAAAAATAATGACCCATTTTAACGTTCAATTAATGCTATTTTTATGAGCAATTCTCATGGACCACCGACCATATATTATTCAGATGGAATACGAGTACCTAATGTTAGAACTCTTTTGAAAATGGAAATTTATATTATGTTCAATGTATGTCTTATGCAAAATGAGAATGTATTTCAATCAAGATTTAATACTCAATTTATAATGAGCTCGACGGAGAAACCTTGTAATGAACCCATTCAATAACCTAGCGATTAATGAACTAATTGAAAATAACTATTTAACATACTTTCTCTTTTGATGTTTTATGAAATGGTAAAACCTGTATCAACGATGAAACTTTTCTCTGGAAAATTATTGTAATTAATATTTTGCATTGCGGTATTTCATTTGTTCTATAAGAATTTGAGAACATTCAATTGAAATATTTCAAATTATATACAGTGTATTTGGTCATGACTTAGCGATAATTTAAGGTCATCAAATATAACTAATATTATCGACAAAAACACCCAAACTTGGGAGTTTACCCCTTAGTTTTGGAGTAGCCCTCATTTTAAATTTACTTTCTTATTTTCGTTGAACCTTCCAAATAATATCGATTTCTTTGGACATAAAGGTCCTACAGATATGAAAAAAATGTTTTTTGGAAGATGATACTACCACCTTTCATTGAAGTATAACAATATAAAAAAATTCAACTTGAAAACGCCATAAAAAAATTCTTTGAAAAAGTTCATAGTGAAAATATGTACTGATTTTCTCAGTAAATCCGCAATAGTACAAGAACTAGCACATTGACGTATAATTTTTTTCAATGATTTAACACGCAAGGACACAAGTTACAAAACAACGCTCACATCATTTCTGTAAGTTACATAGTTCGAGAGTTGTTGCTGTTCGACCATGACCCTTATGAAAATTGATAAATAAAAAAACTCAGGACTGTACTTTCCATAATTTTCAATGATCAAACAAACAAATCAATCATAAAAATTGCTCAAAATGGCCGCCTCTGTTCTGTAGACAGGCAGTGGCCTTCATGACGATCTGTCTTGTGTCTTTTGCTCGCGTAGTGATCATGTTCGAGCAGCAATAACTCTCAAATTATGTAACTTGCAGATATGATGTGAGTGTTGTTTTGTAGCTAATATCCTTGCGTGTTAAATCATTGAAAATTATACTTCAATGTGCTAGTTCTTGTATTATTGCGGATTTACTCAGAAAATCAGTATATATTTTTACTATGAACATTTTTAAAGAACTTTTTTATGGCGTTTTCAAATTGAATGTTTTTTTATTGTTATACTTCAATGAAAGGTGGTACATAGTATCATCTTCCAAAAACCATTTTTTTACATCTGTAGGACCTTTATGTCCAAATAAATCGATATTATTTGAAAGGGTCAACATAAATAAAAAAGTGAATTCAAAAAGGGAGCTTCTCCAAAACTAAGGGGGTAAACTTCCAAGGTGTTTTTGTCGAAATAATTAGATATATTTGATGACCTTAAACTATCGCAAAGTCATTACTAAACACAGTGTATAATGGCTAAAAATAATATAATATAACCATATATAATTTAAAAGATAACAAAGCTTTGGTTTTACTCTTTACAACGAATATTCAGGGTGTTTCTGAATTGATGCAAATGATTTAAGGGAGTGATTCTTCAGATCAATTCAAGAAAAAAAATGTCATAAATGTTGGTCCAGAAATGCATCCTTTCCATCAAGATACAGGGTCTTGAAGTTTTACCCAAAAACTAACTGAAGAAAGACGTATGCTAATCAGATATTTTAGACTAACAACTATTTTTGATTTCTTCGTTCAGATTGTTATGAAAAATTCCGTATTTTTGTGTTTAACTGAACGAAGAATACAAAAAATTATTATTACTTAAAAATACCTCAGTTGCGTACTACTATTTTTAGTCAGTTTCAAGGTGAAACTTTATCGCCCTGTATCTTAGACATAAAGCATTTTGGGAACTACATTTATGGGAACTTTTTTCCATGAAATGATCTGAGAATCACGCCTTCAAATCTCTCGCATCAACTCAGAAACACCCTGTATAATTTCAAAAATATCCACACTCTAAAAAATGATAACATTTTTCTTTTATCATGTAGGTACAAAAATAATATAAGAAATCGTATTATCTATCCATTTATTCTTATTATTTATAACTTTTTCTTTTAATGAAAAAGTTTTTTGTTTTTTTTCTGTATCGGTTCATCATTTCATAACATATGTATATCATAGGAATAAGGAAAGTGAATATTAAAAAATAACATTTTATGATCACTTTTCTAAAAAAAAATCACATCAACTCAATTAAAGATCTCTTTTTTCTGGATATATGAACTTCTAATAATTAAAAACAAATTGAAGAAATTAATAACGAATAAAGAATCATTATTATTATTATTTTTGAAAAGTTGTTTTACATATTCTGGGTCTCTGTAACTTTTATAGTTGATTATATTGTGAATTCTTCAATTCGAGTTATGTTCACTTCTGAAAGTGTAGGTTCACGAAAGGTTGAGCCGTCGCGTCGGTTGGCCATGACAATTTGGCATATTCCACTGTGAAGGTATAGGTATTAAAATTTCAGGTTATGTTGTTTATTTTCTTGTGAGATTGAAAGGCAATGTTGTCAATAATGCAAAAAGTTCCCTGATAATTAGCAAGCTTGTCGGACAAGGCCGGCTACTTCGGCAACGTTGACTTTATTTTACGTTATGAGTTATGACAGCAAATACTGCCAGCTTCAGATAAATAAACAAACGCCTACTATGCGCTCAAACTTCGTGAACGGACTATATGTGATATTTGCAAGATAACCGTATTAATTTTTTTTTCAGTGATCGATGCCAGTTCAAACTAATAACGAACGGCTTACTAGAGGGCAATTTTTGTAGATCTTGGAAACTACGACGAATGTATTTCTATAGAAACGAAACCAAAGATGTATATGGAAAATACTGCATTGCCACTGTAGATATTAAAAAAGCTATTGCCCTACTGAACTCACTCCAATCAAACACAACTTCAGTTTTGCTTCAACAAACTCAAAATGTAAGAAAAACACCCAAATTCTTTCAAATTTCGATTAATTTTTCGATTTGGTTTCAGAAAATAGACAAACTCACAAGTGGAAAAAATTACATACCAGAAATAACGTCAGCACTAACGTTTGTACGGTTCTTTTGCCAGATTTGGCATCTGCATACCAGACAAATGTAATCTCAAAGAAGTAGAACTTTTGAAATTCGACGAAGCGAAATGCTACACCAAATTCACAAACGACGAAATGGATTGGTTCGCCTTCATCACACTGTAGGTTTGATTTTTTTTATTTGTCGGCGAAATTTATTATTTTGAATTTTTTAGGATAATTTTTACCTGATTATTTTGTTGGCGATTGTGTCTACAAGTTATGATGTTATCACTGAGAATCTTTCAATGAGTAAGTATTTTTTCAGAATGTTTTTTTAAAAGGAACAGAATGGGCATATTCAGTATGTTAAAATATAAGCATTAATTGTGTTGAACGTATAGGTACCTATCCAATAATTTACTTAAAATTTGAGTAATCAATTTATTATTTAATTTGAAAATGCTATTTCTATACTCGTAAGTTCAAACGTCGTGCCAAGATGACGTACGAGCAAGCATACTGGTGGGGGATGACGATTCACAACAGCGTTGCCAGTTCGCATCATTGCTGACTGTGATTCAACATTCAACCAATGAAATGAATGCTAACGCGTACGTCACACTCAACCGCCAATTCTGATCGTTTGAAGTTACAAACTTTTTTTCGTTCTTTCAATAATTTTTTTCCGAAAACCTGGAAACGAAACAAAATCACTATGTCCATTATTTCTAAATTATTTTTTTTTGGAAATCTGCAAATGCCCATTGATGAGGAATGAATCTACAGTTTCAATCTGATTTCAGAACCGAAAAATAATATGATGGTAGCATTTTCCTTGTATACAAATGGTAAAAAACTCCTAAGTACGCAATCATCTCCAAATCAAATTAGCTGTTTGCATGGTATCAAAGTTTTTAGCATGGTTTGGGTAGTTTTGGGACACAGTTATTTGAATATGCTGACAACATCCATTGACAACTTGTTTTCCATTGATGGGGTGAGTATTTTTAATTTTTTTTTGAAAAAGTTTTTGAGAAATCCATCCTCCCAAACTCAACTGATTTTTCAACGAAATTAAAACTCAAACCCCTTTCAATAATAAAGGATTTCTGAGAATGATTTATTAAATCCAACCGATAACCTTCTCCAATGTATCTTCGGAATTCTCAATCTAAAAAAAAACGAAGCAGAAAAATGAACCAGGAATATTTAATTGTTAGAACGCTATCAAATCGATTTGAAATTAATAGACCAATTTAAAAATGAATCGGAAACTTCATGTATAGCCGTTAAAGCCATCCTGATATTTAAATATCGGACAATTTATTTATCAGATGTTCTATAGTCTCTCCTGCTTCTCCGCATTCGCAACTATAGGACTCTCAACTGAATTCCACTTGAAAGCATGCTATTACAACTGCCATGACATGTTCTTATTCGATTAAGAATAGTCCAAATTTTCCTTGGAAGATCAAATCCAGGAGCTTCATTGGAGAGATCAGTTATTAAATCTTTGTTTTGAATTTTACATGTGTCCACTTGCACTGACAAATGGCTTTATCGCTTTATTCGAAGTCAGAAAATAATTGGACCAAAATGGTTCACGTGATTTTAATCGTGGCACCTATTATCTGGAATAAAGGAAAGTATTTGATATGAATTTGTAGAAGAATTAAATTTATTCCAAATTTTCAAATTAGGGCCTGCCTGCCGATATACGGAGGAGAAATGTATGAAAGAAATAGTAACCAGGGACTTGGTGTTGATTTTATTGTTCCAGTAACAATTCTCATTAAAGCATTGAGTTCCTATGTCATCGACTCAAAGATGATCTGGGAGTGCCGGAACAAACTCAATGAGGTAGGCAAGAAAAATAAGGTCTTTTTAATCTGGGTTCCCGGCCATTTGGGAATCAAAAGAAACGAAGAGGCCAATACACTTGCCAAAAAGGGCGCACGAATGTCACTCATTGGCCCAGAACCCTTCTGTGGTATAGGTAAATGTACCTATAAGAAGGAGTTTCTGGAGAAGGAGAAACTCTGGCGGAATCTCCCAGGGATGGATCATTCCACTAAGTTCCTTCGGAACTTTGAAACAGCAAGATCCAAAAGATATCTGGATCTTGGTAAGAAACAATTACACCTCCTCACTGGCTTTCTTACAGGACACTGTCGCCTCAGGAAGCACCTGTTGAGGATGGGATTATCGGCCATTGACGAGTGTAGGTTCTGTGGGAGGGGGAAAAACCCCCATTCACCTAGTCACGGAATGCTCTGGCATGCGAGCCTAAGGAGAAAATGCCCTGGCCGAGAAACTTGTAAGAGTAAAGAACTAGCCTCGTTGAAGCCTTCACAGTTATTGGATTTCATCAGATCTCTGAAACTGGTAGGCGAGCTGTAAAGGGAGTGATCAGAATAGCTCTGTTAGGGGCACAATAGACCTTGTGGTTGCAGTGAATTGTAACCCCTTTTCAAACTATAACTAGTATACAATTTTCACAGATAAGTTTTATTGTGTATCAATATTATTATGCACATGAGCAATGTTGAGCCAAACAAATCAAAAATATTCGGCAGTAAAGAAAACTTAGGCTATAGCTACCGTACGAATTGTTATTGCGTCAGCACCCCTTGAAGTACCGACGAATTTTTGAATTATATTATATCTTTAAATAAAATCAGTAGATGCATTATTTTAACTTATCTGATGCGAAGTACCTACCTATTTTAATATTAGACATGCTGCCTCACCATGAGAAGCTGGTCCTATATTACCGAGTAAAGTTCTTTATTCGATAAGGGAAATTTAAATACAATAAAACTAGCTTATCTAAGTAGGTAGATACCTTTTTACGGAAGTGACCATTACGTGCTAGCAAATTCAAATGAAATATCTGCGGCTTAGTACAATAATTCTCAGATATAATACTGAAATTATATCGTTGAAATCGGCGATTTGATAAATCACTTTTAGATTTCATGATTATTTTTGAGGAAGATTCATTCATCATATCAGCATATCTTATTCATTCATGAATATTTCATTACAACTTAAAATATTCGTTAGTAATATTATGAGGACATCTTATTTTTCCGAAAAAAATCGAAATCCAGTCAAAGACGAGGATTTTTGCAACTGCAGGAATACTTTTTGTTTAAAACTATTACTCTGCATTATGTTGTCTCGACTTGTTTCACAGGAAAAATTTAACAAGACTTTTTCATAAGTGATAGATTGCGCGTTTCTGATTGGTGGAAATTAAGACGAGGGAAATATTAACCGATTTCTTTCTCCAAAAAATTTAGAATTGCCAAAACATTCTTATGAAGAGGTGATTTGAAACACAAAAGGTACAAGATAATATTGAATATAAATCCGTCTCTGTTCATCCGATTAGAATGATTGACACCTCATCTCATAGGTAAATCAATTCTCTCCAAACGCCCTATTAAACACTTTTTCTATAAGCTACCGTTTTCGAAAAAAACTCGGTAGCAGATGGAATTTATGAATATGATTGTAAATCTTGCGAAATAATGAAATTTAAAAAAGTTTTCAACTAAAAATACCCTTCGCCCCCTCCCCCCCAAATGATACGATTGTGCTTGACATGAAAGAAATGCACTCAATCTAATCGATGCGTATTTTTGATATTAGCCAATGTGTAAACTTCAGCATTTTATGTGACTCCGTTTTGCGAATATGTGGCAAAAAGTGTGAACAGGACGTCATCTTCAAAGGCCACTAGCTCCTTAACGAAGCAATTTTGCATTATATGATTTGGGTCGAATCTGTCTAAAATACGATCTATAATGTCCACTAGAAGTTTGTCGGTCTAAATACGGGACACCCTGTATATGTCTGAATAAAGTTGAACTGAATTGAATCAATGAGAATTCAAAGCGAAGTTTGTTTACGACTGAAAGTTATATATACCTACCAACATCAAAAATCAAAAATTGTAGTTAACAATAGCTCTTGAGACAATGGGATTTTAAAGTGCATCAGACTTGAGCCATAACGTCAAAATTTGCCAAGTTTTGGTATGCAAAAGGTCCGAAATTCACTGAATTAGATAACTCTGCACACCTTCACGTATAGCAGCAATGATTTCGGCAGATATTGCCTCTTTTTATTCGCATGTTGTTACTTTTGTGTTTAATGAATCCACCACACTTATATCTTATTATTTACAGTGGTTAGACAACCTCAGCAGTATGTTCATACTATCGGCAACACTGTCCGTTGATACTTTCTTCACTATTGGGGGACTTTTAACTGTTTACGTCTATATGAGATCTACTCCAGTTGCACCTAAAGATGGATTGAAGCAAATTCCCCTGCTATATTTGCATAGGTATCTAAGGTAAATATTTCGTTCTCGAAGTTATATTAGATTTTAATGATTATTTTTTTTCAACTTGGTAGACTTACGCCAGCTTTTGCAATAATGGTTCTACTGTATGCCTCTGGTTTAATAAAGTACTTAGGCGATGGACCAAAATGGTACACTGTGGATAGTGCTCTTGAAAACTGCAGAGAAAATTGGTGGGCAGCCTTACTTTACGTGCAAAACTACAAGAATTATGCGAAAATGGTGAGTGAAAACTTTAGTTTTATATCATTTTAGCAATTGTCTTCATCAACATCTATTATTCAATGTCAAAAACATGTTTAGTTCACAATAATAATGAACATTTTTAAGAGGTTGGCTCTTCACGGGTGCAAAATACATAGATGGCGTTAGTTATAGTCAGGCCATGCTGAGATCCCTGGTATAGCATTGCCATGGGTCTCTGCTGACCTGGGAGTGCCATAACACCATAAAGCAACTGACAAGAGGCAATAAAATGACTCTATTATGGGTGTCAGGACACTGTGGTGTTGAAGGCAATGAAAAAGCAGATGAACTTCCAAAAAGTGCATCAAGGTTAGCACCTGCAGAACCTGAGCCTTTCTGTGGGCTTGAAAAAATCAATATAAGGCAACGTTCCAGCAATGGGAGTCGAATAACAGAATAACCCACTGGAGAAGCCCTGGACTTACTCAGTTCAGAGGCTTTCTTGTGTGTGCATCACTGGAGCTATGAGAACGTGCCCAACTAGGGCACTTGAGGTCATTACGGATCTCACACCTCTACATCTAGTGATTGATAGGGTAGCCCATGAGGCTATCCTCAGAATATCTAAGGAAGGTACAGGTAATTAGAGAATAAGGCAAGGCGCAAAATGACTCGCAGCTTCGTGAAGTGACGCAGCGTGAGTCACGGCGGAATTTGAGGAGGTTAGCTGTGAACGCTGGAACCGCGCAAATACGATCGCAGTACTTGCTGGTGATTGCTATAACGCAGTTGGTTACAGGCTCAAAATGGAAATATCTACTGCTCTTTTTATTGACTTCAATTCTGAATCTGATTCGGGAGATGAGTTCGTGTCCGAAATGATATTTTTTACCTCTCAACTGACTAAAAGAAAGGCATCGAGAAGTTTATACTTAAAAAGAGGAAAAAGTCACGGAGAATTTGCTTTAATCAGAGAATTTAACGACGGACAATTTGAAAATTATTTTCGGCTAAAACGTAACCAATTCAGTTTTTAGTTTTGTCCTCATATAGTCTACATGGCTTGAATCGTACAAAACTTGCCGAATTCGCACTGCTTCAATTAATTTTTCTTCCATTTCTACTACGACTCACCGTGAATACATACAAGAAACTGCGGGATCGACACTGCGTTTCGCAGGGTCACGTTAAGCAAAACCTGCGTCACGTCACACTGCGATTGTGTATGCGCTGACGTATTTATTTATTAGATTTACAAAATCTCGCCGTGACTCACGATGCGTCACCTCACGAAGCTGCGTGTCATTTTGCGCCTTGCCTAAAGAATCAGAAAGTCTGGTCCTCTCTGAACAATTACATCTGATCTGCGAACCTCCCTGGTAATGTAATGATCCAGAAAGTAGGCACTGATAAAAACTTCAGGACATTGATAAGTAAAAGATAGGAATTGGAACGGGAATACACCGACTATAACCTCGAAGAAAATACCGTAAATGGTATGCAGATGGTTCCAAAACATCTACAGGAGCTGGCGCTGGGATCTACGGGCCAAGTACCAAGTGTGCACTGTCGCTAGGCTCCTGTATGAGCGTCTTTCAAGCGGAAATCTAAGCTATTGAAAGATGTCTAGATGTAAATCTGGAGAGAAAATATCAGAAGTGAAATATAGCCATACACTCAGATAGTCAAGCTGCTATTAAAGCACTGAGCTCCGACGTCATCGACTCAAAGATGATCTGGCAGTGCCGGAACAAACTTAATGGAGTAGGCAACCCAGAACCCTTCTGTGGTATAGGTAAATGTACCTATAAGACGTTTCTGGAGAAGGAGAAAGCCGAAAGAGATAAACTCTGGCGGAATCTCCCAGGGATGGATCATTCCACTAAGTTCCTTCGGAACTTTGAAACAGCAAGATCCAAAAAATACCTGGATTTTCGTAAGAAACAATTACACCTCCTTACTGGCTTTTTTACAGAACACTGTCGCCCTAGAAAGCACTTGTTGAGGATGGGATTGTCGGACACTGACGAGTGTAGATTCTGTGCCGTTTTTATCAATGCCATTGACCTCCTTGGGTTTCCATGAATTAGTAGTGTAGAGAACAAAAGACCTACATGGTTGCAGTTATGGCTAACCTGGCCATAACGACACCAAGTTCAAATAATAATAGTACAGATTAAAATACTTAATGTATCGAAACTATTCATATATGGATGATAATAATGAGAAAATAATTTAAATTCCTATTTTTCAGTGTGTGGTCCAATCCTGGTACCTTTCTGCAGATTTCCAGTTGTTCCTCATTACACCTTTCTTGTTGATACCACTACGAAAATGGCCGAAATATGTCATACCATCCTTATACGTCATATCAGTAGTAGGAATGATAATTCCTTTCATCATTGGATTCTCAAGTAAATCGTCTGGTATTGGCTATGGGTAAGAAGCACATACTTAAACGAAAATCGGGATTTCAAGCTCAAAATCCTGTATGTTTTTAGGTCTGCAACATCACAATTCGCTAACCAATATTATTTCGTCACTCATGCAAGATTTGCACCTTACTTCATTGGTATGATCGCTGGTTATTACATCTATAGAGTGAAAAAAGGAACAAGGACTATGCGCTTTGAAAGGGTAAGTGTTAAGTGAAACCATGTGGTCGCAGTGATCAAAATAACGCTTGATGTCGAAGCATTAAGTCACCAACTCTATGAACGGTCATTTGAGCCCCAACCACATACAGGTTTGGAAATTCACATCTGAAACATACGATATACTATGCATCAGACAGAGAATTCTTCTGTCTAGTTGCACAGATGAATAGTCGAAACAATCACGTGCTGTAACACACTGAATTCCGTTGTCTTATTGCAATATTCTAGTCTTGTCTCTCTCTTATCGTTGGGAGGAGCATAATTCATTTAGTATGGTAGGCAACAGTAAATACTTGAATCGAGTATTACGGGCAGTCTGACAAATTAAATAATTCTATACGTGTACTGCAGGTTCCCTACCATACTGCGATAAGAGAGAGACAAGACTAGGTTATTGCAATAAGTCAACGGAATTAATTCAGTTACAGCACGTGATTATCTCGACTATTCATCTGTGCAACTAGACGGAGGAATTCTCTGTCTGATGCATTGTATATCGTATGTTTCAGATGTGAATTTCCAAATCTGTATATTTCCTTCCTAGCCGTGCGCATGACACTTGTCATAGATGTCATGCGCACTGGACCTGAAATTTCATACAGTGAAAATAAATATAAAACGAAAAAGTTGCAGAAATATTGGAAAAAAGAGGTTACTGATTCTTATATTATTAACTTTTCAGCGTTACGTTTACTTATTATGGTTGGTAGTACTGATCGGACTGCTTGGGTGTATTTTTGATGGTTTCAATTTGGTAAAACATACCAAGAATGCGTGGCCTGATGGTCTATACATGGGCTTCAACCGACCTGCCTGGTCATTGTGCATGTCACTACTTATCTTCTTGTGTTCGACAGGTTATGGAGGTGAGTAATTTTGATTTATATCGTTCTTAAATTGTTGTTGAACCCTTGAACAATGATTGTAGAAGTTCTCGTTTACCTTGTTGCAAAGTTTTAGGGAGATAACTTTAGTAGATTACCATTCACTTTCAACTTCTACTGAAACTTTCTCATTCCTACAGGAAAGTTTGGCAACAACGGGAATTTTTTTACGACGCGTTTGGCATAGATAAGCGGTCGTATCAAATTTGCACAGCTACAATAAAATGAAACATTGCTATTGGGATTGCGAGGTGTCAAACTTTTCATGATATTTCAGTAGAATTCGAGATAAAATATTCATCAACGATTCGGCTATTTTATCATTCCCTATAGTCCGTTCGCGAAAGTTTGAGTCGTCCGTTGGCCATGACAATTTGGAATACTCCACTGTGTATATTAAAATTTTGGTTATGTTGTTTATTTTCTAGTCAGATTGATACGCAATGTAGTCAATATTGCATAGACTTCTCTGATAACTCGCAAGCTCGTCGGACGAGGCCGGGTACATTCGGCAACGTTGACTTTATTTTACGTTATGACAGCAAATACTGCCAACTTCAGATAAATAAACAAACGCCTACTATGCGCTCAATTTCCTGAACGGACTATGCGTTATATTTTTTTTTGAAAATGCAATCAGTTGTTGTTAAATTTCAACGTATATTTCACTAATAATCTCTTTTTCTATTTTTAGGACCCATACAGACGTTCCTTCTTTGCCTTTGTTCAATGTGGTGGGCAAACTAACCTACTCAATGTATTTAGTACATTATATTGTCATTTTGTGTGTTAACGGAACATCAAGAACTGTTTTCCATTTTTCCAATTCAAGCGTAGTTTACTTATTCTGCGCTTACTTCACAATAACTCTGATAATCTCTATATTTTATAGTCTTATATTCGAATCTCCAATGGTAACAATAGAAAAAATTATATTTCCATCTGCTAAAAGAAGAGAAAATCACGATCTGCCAAAATAACTTGTTTGGAATCTTTCGAAAGAGACTGTATAATATTTTTGTATATATTGAGATTATTCGATTAAGTATTTAATGTTTACTGATTTTTAATATATAGGAAATAAAATACAAAAAACCAAAGGTGGCCCTATTTAATTACCTTATTACTCTGAAAAATACAGGGAATCGGAGCCTTTGGGAAAGACAATAACAACGCTCCAAACTGAAATTCTGGCCATAGAAAGATGCGCCCAAGTCTGTCTGTCGAGACAGTACAAGGGAGCCAGAATTTGCATTGCCTCTGATAGTCAGATGGCACTGAGGCAGCTTATGGCCGTTGATTGTAGATCAAGGACCATTTGGAGCTGCAAACAGTCCCTCAAAACACAGGCGAAGTACAACAAGCTAGTTTTAGCTTGGGTACCTGCCCACCAGAACATTGGGGGAAATGAAAGAGCTGATGCCCTTGCAAAAAGAGGAGCAAACACACCCTTCACCGGACCCGTGCCCTCCTGTTGGGTATCACCTACACTGATTAGGGCAGAGGTAGGCGTTTGGGAAAAAAAAAGAGAAACACTCTTACTGGATAAACACATCCGGTCAAAGACAAGCAAATAGACTAATCGAACCTTCCAAAGAGAAGGCTCAACAAGCTCTATCGTTGTCAAAAAACGAGTTAAGGCTGCTAATCGGCCTTCTCACAGGGCATTGTCCCGTGAGATATCACCTACACAAGACCGGTAAAGAAAACTCCAACATTTGTAGGTTATGTGAATCGGCCACTGAAACCACCGAGCACATACTATGCCAATGCACTGCGCTGGCGCAAACCAGACTTACACTACTAGGTGGCGCGTTATTAACGCCAGCCGACATAAGAGCGAAGTCTCCTTAGGAAGTAACCAGCTTTGCTAAGGAGGTTAGATTCCTGGGAAAAACGTAGTTTTAGTATGGTAACGCACAAAAGACCTTATTGTTCGCAGTGCAGAAGGGTAATCAACGTGCCGATCGACCACTAATCTAATCTGCTCTGAAAAATAATTGGAAAACAATAATGTGATGTAACAGGAAGCAGTAAAAACTTCAGAATGATCTTTACAATTTATTAAAAAAAAATTAGTGATTTCAAGATGAAAAAACAGATGGAAATGAAGTTTATGACAGCGAATTGTGCAATAACTTTTGTACTTAAATATCATTATCGGATACGCATAAATAAGATCAAGCTTCAGTTAACAACCCACTTCACAATTTCCACTAGGGAAACAAATCACAAAAATTCATTCACAGAAACAATATTTCACTAAAATATTGCCTAAAATATTATGAAAATATCATTCCTAATTAATTGCTACTGTTTATATTGGTCCAACACTCCAAATAGTCAACAGTTCACCTTATTGGGATTTTTTTGATATGACGATCCAAAATTTTGATCTTAAATACTTCTGATATAAAAAACCAACAGTTGGTCCGCTAATTTTCGTGAAAACTATTGAAAGAAATAGTTTCTCCAAGAAAAGTTACACAACTTCAAGCTAGAAAGATAATTATTGAGGTCGACTAAATACAAGAGAAGAACGATAAAATGGAAAATCAAGTTTTATTACACTTAACTATAGTAACACGAAGTAGTAAATGTGATATGAAATGAAAAGTGAAGATGGCAAACAAATAAATCAATTAATATAACTCATTCCACAAACAAAACAAAGTCTTTTTCATAACAACCCTGCTCGCATTGGTTAAACACTAAAAATATGTAATATATATTTTCAATTTACTATTCCACCATAAAAAAAATTTTAGACCAATATTACTTTGTTTATTTCAAAACACCAATTGAAAATTTTTTTAGTGGAAATTACCGTTTTTCAACATACCTGCACCCTCATTTTATGAACTGAAAAGCTAGTCAAAAGCTAAGATTAACTGTCAAACTTGTAAAAAAGAGAGTTGTTTCAATTCAGCTAAATTCTTGACAAAATTTCGTTACATACCTGACTAGATTATTAAAATATGTACATGTAAATCTATCCTGACCTAAAATTCAGTTTTATCATTGTTATTGTGCAGATATGAAAAAACAGAGTATGATACAAGTGTATGAAGTGCTTTTAAAGCACTAGCAACATGGCGCATGCATTAAAGACTTCTTCATACACTTTTATCATAATATGTATACTATCAGAAGGACAAAATAATATTAGTGTCCTGTTTCGAACTCATGATATGTTCATGTTCTATTTCAGCTCTATGAGTACCTATACTTGAAAAATTACCTAACCTCAATTCAGCAAATATGTCAATCGCATTTTGTATTTGACTGAGTACGTTATATTAACCTCAAAAAACTTGATTTTCCAAGTTTCAAAGAAATACTACCAATGTATTTTAACAATCACATTATGAGATACGTTTACTTTCTAGGAAAATAAACAACGGAGGAATCCTCAAATTGACTAAAAATTATTAATCGACAGCAGGATGGTAGGGATATGAAGGATAAAACTGGCACAACATGGTGTGTAGGCACTTGATATGGTCTTCATTTTGCACCTGAAAATACGAAAAGAATATTTTTTGAAACAATCGAATGCAAAATTCAAAACTTATCTTCGGCATAACTTTAGGCAAGTTTTTTATTACGATTCCGAAATTTAGGTTGATATAACAATATTTAGAACAGGATTTAACAGACAAGAGAAAGGTTAGCTTTCTTTCTTGAAAGAAAAAGCAAATTATAAGGAGTTTTATTTGGCAACACTGCTTTTTGAAGTGTCACCACTAGGCTTTTTTTCTCATGGTTTGCCATATCGCTGAACTGTCAAGAACATAGATTTTGTGTGCCCTGAATGCCAATATTTTCATCGAATGCTTTGTTTCGCAAAAAGTTCGACTTCGATAGTTGAATATAAGAATAAAACCTGCGAAATTCATTGTACTTGAATAGAGGAGTCAATAAGAGCGGCCAACTGCTTTGAAAACACAAAATAACTTCCTTTTTTCTTTTATTCAATAGCTTAAAACTCAATAATCATATCCTGAAAATATTAGCCGTCACAAAGACCTTTGAGGATATCAATAAATTTTTTATTCTCATGTTTTCACCATTAGCATTAACTCACTTCAAGAGTTCGCGTATTTACCAGATTCTAACCTAAATTTCCTTGAATGACTGCATTGGTGAAAGCATACGAATAAAAAATTTCTCGAAATCTTCAAAGGCCTTTGTGACATTTAATATTTTCAGTTTATGCTTATTGTTTTTTATGGCACTCCTGTATTGAAAAAGAAAAAGAACTATTGTATTTATTTTACTTTCCTAATCCTCCATTTTTGAACTTTCTAAGTATGACAGTTATTGTGCAACACTCAATAGGCGTTTTCGGAAACTTACTCAGGGTTACTAACTCGATCCATTGGGTCACGTGACGGATCTACTCGGATCACGGACCCGGGTTCTAAGTTTACAAACACATCAGGTTTAGGATTTGAAGTGACAGTCGTATCAATAACATAACCAAATATTTTATGGGTTTATTATTTTAGTCCCAGTCTATTTTCGGATTGTCTCTAGCTTTGCTTGAATTGATTGGCTTTTGGTCTGGTGTTACCTTCCATGTTTAATGTTATTTTTGAGTACCTATGTTAAAGAAGTAAAGATTTGATTTTTTCAATCCCAGTTTATTTTCCGATTGTCTCTTGCTTTGCTTGCATTTATAGGCTTTTGTGACATCTGTCTTATAGTTTCTGGTGTGCCCTCGCATGTTCAATGTTATCTTTGAGTACCTATGTTAAAGAAGAAAAGAACGCTTTAGCTTTAACGCAGAAGGATCTGCATACAAAGTTATGAAGAAGTTGTTTCACATCATTTTCTCGGCTCTAGGACACATTTTACACTGAGCGAAATTCTCTTCTCATTCCATAATTTTTAGGAATAGAATATATGAAATTACTTACAAAAGAGTAGAAGACTTATTCCCGCCTTTTTCAAATACAAAATGAACTGCAGTGCGCATGCGGTGACTCTAAGACCCTGCTCTCTAGTAGGGTTACGATAGATTAACCTGAGTCAGTAATCGAGTTAATGGCACCATACTTTCCGAACACGGGTTGGATGTTTGGGTTAGGTAAACGAACGCGAAGGTTAGGGATCGAGTTAACCCGAGTAAGAATCCGAAAACCCCTAACAAAGTCTTGATCTTATGTCAACTAACCTTATAACTTCTGTACTCTAGGTGGCTGCTACAGGTTTCCTCTTAACAAATTTACTCCACGGTTTCTTCTTTTCCTTTATACCTTCCACCACACCGTTTGTCTCGATATGTGTATTGCAGCTTTCCGTATTTTTTCCATGTTTCGAAAGCAGTTTTTTCAACCACGAATATTTCCTGATCTTATTCTTTTTTTCTGGTTCGAGGAAGCTGATGCCCAGGCTGTTAGCACTCGTGCTCGGAATCAAATTAACTTCGGGTAATATCTGATCAGCATCGGACTTGGTCAGGTCGACTAGGCTGTTTGATTTGACTGTTACAGTGGGGGCCCTCAACCTAAACTCCGTGTCTCTTTGCGAATTATTTTTTATAATTAGCTGTCTAGGAGGTTGGTCCCTTCTCACGACCCTAGAAAGAACGATTGAAACAAATTTTTCAAAAGTTATCTAACGAAGTATCATAATTTCATTGTATACAAGATGATATAAAGGGTTTTCCAATAAGAGGTGATATTCTGAAAAGCCCGCTTTTTCGGTAGATGTCACGTTTGAAGCTAACATTTTTTGACATTTGACAAGTAGAAACTACGCCATTAATAAAAATTGAACGATACACGCTTCAAGAACGCATTGAAATTATTAAAATTCACTTAAAAAATGGTGGAAATTTGGCAGAGAGGGTTCGTAAAACTCGAACATTTTTGGGTCGTCGTGATGCACCTTGTCGGACCGCAATAAACAAATTGGCGGAAAATTCGAGCTGTTGGGACAAGTTAGTGGTGTGAAGAATAAAACTCGTGCATGTCGCTCAAGAACAGAAGAGAATATTGCTGCTGTAGCAGCAAGTGTTGAAGAAAACCCAGGTTTGTCCATTCCTTGTCGTTCTCTAGAATTAGGCTTTCCACAAACGTCTTCACACCGTATTTTGCATAAAGATTTGGGTCTTGAGGCTTATAAAGTTCAGTTAACACAAGAACTTAAGCCTACGTGCCACACAAGCAACGAAACCGTTGATCTTTTGAGGGAAAAGTTTCCGGACCGTGTTATCTCTTGAAGAGGTGATCACAATTGGCTACCGAGATCTTGTGATTTAACACCTTACGACTTCTTCCTTTGGTGTTACGTGAAAGAGAAGGTCTACGCCAATAGCCCAGTGTCGATTCAAGACCTCAAAGATGGAATTCGTGAGGCTAACGGGGACATAGCACTTTGCGATTTGGTTATGGAAAGTTTCATTAAAAGGATATGGTCCTGTAAGCGTGGTCGTGGTGGTCATTTACCTGATGTTATTTTCCACTATTAACAGCATAGCTTCTTCTTTATAATGAAATGGCATTTTTCTGTGATAATCAAAATAACACCTCTTATTGGAAAACCCTTTAGTTTGAAATTGAAATTAAAATGAAAAACCCAGCAAAAATTCTGTATCTCCTTCTTTGTGGCCAATGAAGCGTTCATTCTGTCATACCTTGTATGGCATGATCGATCAAGAATATGTCAGTTTCACAACAAAGATTTTATGATAACATTTCATAATTCTCTTTATGTTGGCACTCCGAACTCTCCTATCACGGCTTTATCTAGTAACCGTCAATTAAGTGAAAAAAGTTCTGTCAAATGTCAAATTAATTGACACTTACCTATTTGATGCGTTAGCCGGTGCCTTCTTCGTTTTTATAGATTCATATAGCTTATCCCAAAGTTCCATAGCACAATCGGTTTGGTGTAATCCAACATGAAATAACACCTGATTTCGGGTGGCATGACTGGGCACGGTTTGTACAGGCAAGGTATGATCTTTCTCTGCTCTACAAAAAAAAAACTAGGAATATGAGTAAAAATGAAAAGTTTAGTCAATATTTCAACTTTTGGGTTCAGCAGATTTTGGTGTTGTTGCATTCATATTGGCTTCCTGAACAATATTACTGTATTTATAAACAACTATGTTATCAGCATTTGATGCTGCTTTATGGTTTATTTTCATAAATAAATAAACCAACAGGTATTGGTACGTCCTAGTTCAATGGGCCCCCAAAGTTCCAAAAATGTTCCACCTTCAAATTACTTTTTCCGCCATGAAAACACTGAATTCCTGCTTCTATTACGTTTATAAACCCTCTGAACATTGACATAAAGATTTGTTGTATTTTATTTCAGTTATCTTCTTCTCCGCGCGGTGCCTTTCCGGCCGAACTGAGGCCTAGTGGCCCATTGTTCACCCGCATCGTTCTATAGAGACTCAGCTCCTTAGACACAAAGACAGAAATGTCGCGAGTCTGCAATGAGTGGTCCCTCTCACCATAGGAATAGTAGGTGTTGAATTTACTAGGTGTGTTGACCTTAACTCAGTTATGTTACCACAGTTGAACAAAATATGCTCAACCGTTTCATCAGTGCTCCTGCACCACCGGCATAGGGAGTAGCTTGTTAAACCCATTCTCTTCAAATGTTTGTTAAACAGGTGACCAGTCAGTGCACCAGTCACCAGACCGAGTTGTTTCCTCTCCAGCAACAGAAGTCTATTGACCTCAGGTCGCGAGGACGGTCTCTCAATGAGAATCCTCGACCACCTCAGGCCCACTCCCGCGCTCCATTCCTAGGAAAATCATCTGTTCAGCCAGCTCCTGACAGATTGGCAGCGCAGGCTCCGGACCAACAAATGGTAATCTGCCTACCCGCCTAGCCAGTTCATCTGCCTTGACGTTACCAGGTATATCCGCATGAGCCGGACACCAAATTACTTTCAGAAAGTTATCAGAGCCCAGCCCACGCAGAGCTTTCCTGCATTCTTCTACCAAAAGAGAGTCAACCCTAACATCAGATAGAGATTTTCAGAGTTCCCTGTCTGTCGCATCATATGTAAATGTGCTGGCCAGAGTATCCCCTGCGAATATTTTCTAGTGCGCAGGCATATTTCAGTTATATTCAATGATTCATACAAAAACACAAAAATTTTAGAGCCCCCTATAACCACAAATTCGAGGAAAAGCCCCAATTTTACATGGTAAGTTTGGCACTATCGCAGATGATGGTGCGGTAGTGCCAAACTTATCATAAAGAACTGCGCGTCATTGAATATGACTGAAATAAAATTCAACAGATCTTTATGTTATCTTATGTTCGAAGAGGATTCATAAACTTTTTAGAAGCAGTAATTTAGTATTTTTAGAGAAGTGACTTGAAGTTGGAAAATTTTTTGGAAATTTGTGGCCCCATATCTTCAAAACTAAGACGAAGCGCCACTTGCTGGTTTCACTAATATTGTTTACAGAGGTAATATACCCATAATGACAGCAAAATTTGATTGATATCTGCTGGACCCTATAATTCAAATATTTACCAAAAGTTCAAGACATCTAATATTTCCAGGATATAAAGAGTTTTCCAATGAGAGGTGTTATTTGAATAGCCCGCTATTTCGGTAGATGTCACGTTTGAAGCTGTCATTTTTTGACATTTGGCGAGTAGAAACTACGCCATTAATCAAAATGGAACGATACACGCCTCAAGAACGTATTGAAATTATTGAAATTCACTATAAAAATGGTGAGAATTTGGCAGAGACGGTTCGTAAAACCCAAACATTTTGGGTCGTCGTGAAGCACCTTGTCGCACTGCAATAAAGAAATTGGTTGAAAAATTCGAGCTGTTGGGACAAGTTATGGTGGCCATATACGCTACGAGAAATCGTTACGATCAGACTGTACGGTTCGAACGGTACCGATAAATTGCTACATGTATGTGATAAAACTGTGCAGTTTAGCACGATTTCTTGAGACTGTACAGTCGAACGGAACAGTACCAAAATTTCAATTGATTTATCGGAATCGGACGAACTGTGCCGACTGATCGAAACGTGTATGCGCTCGTGTTTCCGCTTTCATGTTCAGTTTGGTAGCTTCAAGCCTGTCGTGGGGTGGAATAGCATTTTGCATGATAGTGTCTTGCTTCTCGATAATTGGTGCCACCAAATTCAGTAGATGTAAGTACGTATTGTGATCCATTCTTAGAAAATTATGCCAGTCTTTTGGAAACAGCTTTAATTCCGCCAACAAATTCACATGAGAATGAACTCTTCTTTTCATTAGCCATTCTTTACACCAGATGCTACGTTTTTCGTTTCACTTTTTGTTCCTTCAGGGCGAATATTAATCCAATAATTGCTGAACCGTAGTCCGTCGACGCCATCACTACACGTATGCGGGGCGTCGTTTCTTGTACCGTCTGATCGCAACGATTTCTCGTAGCGTGTATAGCTTGTATACCAGCTACGATAAACTGCACCGTTCAAACTGTACAGTCTGATCGTAACGATTTCTCGTAGCGTATATGGCCACCATTAGTGATGTGAAGAATAAAACCCGTGCACGTCGCTCCAGAACAGCCGAGATTATTTCTGCTGTAGCCGAAGTGTTGAAGAACAGTTACGGTGAATGGATTGCGCTATCGAGAGATGATTTTTGATGGCCGAAATTGGATAGTAATGATCTAGACAACGTTCACTTTTAACAAGATGGCGCTACGTGCCACACAAGCAACGAAACCATTGATCTTATGCGGAAAAAGTTTCCAGACCGTGGTATCTCTCGAAGATGTGATCACAATCGGCCACCGAGATCTTGTGATTTAACACCTTGTGACTTCTTTCTTTGGGGCTACGTGAAAAAGAATGTCTACGCCAATAGCCCGGCGTCGATTCAAGACCTCAGAGATGGAATTCGTGAGGCTATCAGGGACATAGGGCAGCCACTTTGCGATTTGGTTATGGAAATATTCATTAAAAGGATATGGTCCGGTAAGCGTGGTCGTGGTGGTCATTTGCCTGATGTTATTTTCCACTATTAACGGCATTGCTTCTTCTTTATAATGAAATAAACTTCCGATCATCAATATTGAAAAATGGCATTTTTCTTTGAATATCAAAATAACACCTCTTATTGGATAACCCTTTACTCAATGAGTTTAAAGCTATAAAAAAAAAGTTGATTCATTGCATAAAAGAAAAAGGAAGTGATTTTCTGTGTTCTTTGAGCAGTTGGCTACTCTCATGGTACTATTCCTCTATTAAATGTATCGTGCGTTCAGAAAAATTCGTGGTCAAGTGTGGATTCTATTTTTCCTAAGAGTCTATGAGCGGAAAAATAGAATCCACAGCTTACTTGACCACGAATTTTTTTGAACGCACGTTATTATCTGATCTCACTTACCTAAACTCATGGCCTGTGTGAAATTCAAAAAGAACTATTCATCGGACTATTGAAAAAAACTAGGCGAAAGTATCACTATCAGCTTCTCACAACGCTGTGAAATAAGCCTTATGATGGCTTCGTGCTCAAACAGACCACCGATGAGGTAGTCCTTGACGCAGAACTTGAGGTTGTACTGCTTCTCCATGGTCTCGATCACCTCGGTTGCGAAATCTATGTCGTCGTCTGCGAACAGCACGAAAGCGTCGTATTGGATTAGTGCCATGTTTTTTTCGATGTACTCGACATCGTCCACGGTCAGGATGGAGTTGTCCAGGTCCTGGTAGAGCGGGGACTGCTTCTTGTGGTCTTTCGGGTGCTGGACGTGGAACTCGATGTCTTCGGCTGAAGTTAAGTATGTGAAGCTATGAGTGATTGCATGATAAAAAGGCACAAATGTCATTTGAACCTTCGAAAAGCGATGCTTTCGGCAAAATAGTAGATCCACTCAAAAAATCGAAGTTTGTTGTTTCATAAATATGTTATTTCGAGTTCGATTCGATTGAGTTTTTTTTCTCAATTGTAGGTATGTTCATCCTTAATCAATTACCAGTTTGAAATTTCAGAAAAAACTCGGCGTACGTCGTTTAATACAGGGTGAAACAAAATCTGTTTTTTCACCCTAACTTTAGAACCATCCTGGTTTGTTCCAGTTGATCCACCTCGTGATGTCTTATGTCATTATCAAGACACATCTTCTCTTGACAATTAAATTCTTCATTCATAACAATAGCTCAATTTTTGTTAAAGATACAAGGTTTTCAGAGCAACATTAAACTCCACAATTTCGCTATTATTATATGGCTATGAAAGTACTTTTACAGATTTAACCTTAAATTCGAACGTGAAAATAAACTGAAAACTGAGTGAAAATAGATTAGATTAGATAGTGGTCGATCGGCACGTTGATTACCCTTCTGCACTGCGACCAATAAGGTCTTTTGTGCGTTACCATACTAAAACTACGTTTATCTCAGGAATCTAACCTCCTTAGCAAAGCTGGTTACTTCCTTAAGAGACTTCGCTCTTATGTCGGCTGGCGTTAATAACGCGCCACCTAGTAGAGTAAGTCTGGTTTGCGCCAGCGCAGTGCATTGGCATAGTATGTGCTCGGTTGTTTCAGTGGCCGATTCACATAACTACAAATGTCGGAGTTTTCTTTACCGATCTTGTGTAGGTGATATCTCACGGGACAATGCCCTGTGAGAAGGTCGATTAGCAGCCTTAACTCGTTTTTTGGCAACGATAGAGCTTGTTGAGCCTTCTCTTTGGAAGGTTCGATTAGTCTCTTTGCTTGTCTTTGACCGGATGTGTTTATCCAGTAAGAGTGTTTCTCCCTTTTTTCCCAAACACCGACCTCTGCCCTAATCAGTGTAGGTGATACCCAACAGGAGGGCACGGGTCCGGTGAAGGGTGTGTTTGCTCCTCTTTTTGCAAGGGCATCAGCTCTCTCATTTCCCTCAATGGTCTGGTGGGCAGGTACCCAAGCTAAAACTAGCTTGTTGTACTCCGCCACTGTTTTGAGGGACTGTTTGCAGTTCCGAATGGTCCTTGATCTACAATCAACGGCCATAAGCTGCCTCAGTGCCATCTGACTATCAGAGGCAATGCAAATTCTCGCTCCCTTGTACTGTCTGGACAGACAGGCTTGGGCGCATCTTTCTATGGCCAGAATTTCAGTTTGGAGCGTTGTTATTGGCTTTCCCAAAGGCACCGATTCCCTGTATTTGGGACCGTACTCGTATATGCCTATGCCTGCTCCTCGTTCCCTTAGGGACCCATCTGTGTACCAGATGAGATGGTTTTTGCGAAGTCGAGACAAACCTCCCACACTTTCTTGACGATCACCTATGATCACTTCGTAGTTGGCGTCTAGGTCATACTCGATTGGCATGGAATCCCTGGTAGTAAAGGGAGTTTACCACCGAGTGATTTTAAAATATTTCCGTGTCCCTTACCAGGCACTATTTGATCCATTCTTAGGGCACTCATGAGACCTTCTTTCTTAACATAAATGTGCAGCGGGGTGAGATCCAGTATTACCTCTACTGCAGCTGTAGGAGTTGTATACGCAGCTCCTGTAATGCCTAGACAAGCCAGTCTTTGAAGCTTATTCAGCCAGCTTATTCAGTGAAAATATTTAACAAGAGAAGTTTAGGCGCGACATGTTATTCGATATGAATCGTTTATTGGAGACGATTTTTTGCTAATGATTTATAATGTCCGACCGCATCAACCGCATGTGGCTAGGACTGCCAGGGGGTATTTAACAGAGGTTGATATTCAAGAATTCAACGGGCCTGCTCTAAGCCCAGATTTGAACCCAATTGGGCATGTTTTGATGCTCTTGGGAGGAAAATTCAATCTCGCGTACCAACTCTTGAAAATTTACAGCAGCAGTAATGCTCTAATTCATTCAAAAACTTAATGAAGACATGCCGAATTGCACCTGTTATCTGCGTTTGGGCGGAAAACACGTTGTGTTTTTGACTTAGTTTTCAGTTTGTTTTCAGAATGTTACGTTGAATTTGTTGAAGTACTGTTGTAGCCTTAGCAAAATTTAATGTTTTACTAAAAACCCTGTATCTTTAACCAAAATTGAGCTATTTTTATGAATGAAGAATCAAATTGTCAAGAGAAGATGTGTCTCGATGATGTAATAAGAAATCACACGGTGGAACAACTGGAACACACCAAGGGTGGTTCTAAAGTTAGGGTAAAAAAAAGATTTTGTTTCATCCTGTATAAAATGACGTACGCCAAATTTTTTGAAATTCGATACTGGTAGGATGATTATACCTACCTAAAAATTCTTTTGAATCGGACTTGAAACAACATATTAATGAATTAACAAACTTCATCGTTTTTTGAGTGGTTGGATTATTTTGCCGCTCAGTGTAGTTCAGTTCCATTATTTCGAAGATTTTTGTGTTATGAGCTTTTCCAGTATGTTAAAATACAGTAGAGACTCGATAATCCGAATCAATTGATGCAAGGGATGATCCGGATTAATGAGGAATCCGGAATACCGCGTCTTACAATTTAGTAAAGATGGAATTTAAAAAAACGGTTAAAATAAATATAGGCTTTATTATCGAAACCATAAAACAAATATATTATTCGGAATAATTAGATATTTTACGTTTTCTACTGTAAGGGAAAAGGAATGCTGAACAATAGCTTTCTCCTGTATATCTTTCAGAAGCTGAATATCAGTAATTGCCATGAGTTATGGAATAAACAGACTGCATCGAATTGATCTATGCTCTAAATGCATTTGCTAACATTATCCCCGTCTTCGAGGATCGAAAAAATATGTGCTAAAAGGCCTTTTCGGTATTTCAGTTTTGTTAATTTAATATCATTATGATCCATATGCTGTATCAAAGCTGTATGGTTTGGGGGTAGAAACATTCCATTCCATTTCACTAATTAATTATTCTTGTCTGACTTTTTTTGTCTTATACCATTGTGCACTATTATATACCAAAAAAACCCCCGATCGTCGTCATAGAAATTGAGTTACGACAAGTTAGAACCGTAAACCACGTATGCAACGATCGGAAATTCGGATTATTGAGTCTTGCAATGCGGATTATAAGGACATAATACAATCTTGACGGCAATCCGGACTAGTAAATATCCGGATTATCGTTCTCCGGATTATCGAGTCTCTACTGTAATAAGGTTTTTAATGTGACAGCTTAATGAGTGGTATTAAATATACAGTTTTTCCATGAGGGGCACGTAAAACAATAAAATATCTCAATGTACCCTCTCTACTACATTACGTATCAAAAGTAACGACAGATTCGCGTTAAGATGTTTTAATTTCTTACATAAAAACGGGGCTCCACATGAAAAAAAGGCAGATGGTATTTTATGTCTTGAAGGACTTATTTATGGTTTTCTCTTTATTGAAATGTCTTAGCTTTCGCCACTTCTTATCATCAGAGGTTCAATGTGAGGATGTGAGGTTGTAGTTTTTTAAACTCGCTCCAGATTTGTAATTTTTTTATTTTTCCTTATTTATTAATTTATTGCTGGTGTTAGTTTGGATTCCTTTGTTGGTTATGATCATTATCAACCAATCAATACTATAGAATTTAGTGTGTTGAAACAATGAAATTTGGTCACCCTGTACATTGCTTATCATTCCAGCATTATCTGAACAAAACGAAATATTTTGCGTGCAAAGTAAAATACAACAGGAAACAGACGCTCAAATTAGTCCTCTAATTAGCCAGATACCGAATGTCAATGAGTTCTTCAACAACAAGCGTGCAGTTTGAAGTAATCAGCCTAATAGGATAATTGAAATAATTGTGTTTCCTGCGGCAGGGGGACCAACGTTACATTCAACACAAGCAAACAAGATACAATCCTTAGATAAGAAGTGAAACAAAAAAATTATTATCAATAAATTACACAGGAAACAAAAAAATTTAAGAAAAGTCCTGAATAGGTGCTTTTGAGAGCTCGTTCATTGGTGAAGAAATAATGCTATCACCTCAAAACTTTTTAGGTATAGGACTTGAGATTCATGTCAAGTATATGAATGCAAAATCTCAGCATGATCGGAATTACATTTGAAAATTACTCGAAAAATTAAAAATGTAAAAAATCAATAATTAAAAAAAAATTAAATTCTTTAGTTCTGATGATGCGATCCTCTTGAAATTTTGCATGAATATTCAGTATATCAACCTTCATTTACAAAATAAATTTCACTTGAATCGGTTATCCTGATATGGAAATAAGAGATTCTTCTCTTCAATATTCCAATCGAATTTTTAGGGTTCTGTTAACAATATGGGCACAAAATTTTGCATGAGGCTTATTATCAGCACCCTTTATGTGGCCCCAAAATTTCATCTCGAATGGTTTTGTTTCTACTGAGATACTGAGGAACAAAATTTTTTTATGTCCATATTTTATGAAACACCCTGTACGATTTGGCTGGTTAACGAACTCAACAGCGGCATTTGGGAACCGAACTCACCCTCAAAATCTCAAGTCTCTGGGACAATCCCTTCAAAAGTTATCGTGCCAACGGCCCACCAACTGAAGTGAATTTGACCCTATCATTCGAGACCATTTTTGACTCATAATTCTAATTACAGACATTTGGGCAGAACGATATAGCACTTGTTTAAGTAGAACAAGCGCTTAGAAATTATAAAAATAAGAGTTAGTTATCAAGAATTCATTAAACTTAATTCATATCCTCTTGAAATATTTCATTAGAGTATTGAGTCATTAATTATATTTGTTTTTATTATTTGATCTTGAGATATCTCAACAGCTCATTTGAATTGTTATCAGCCTCATTCTCACATTTTATAATTGGAAAAATTATTATCTAAGAATCCAGTTATTTTATCTATCAAGTCAATTTTGCATGAAAATGAACTTGGATTTGTCATCAAAAAGCAATTTGGAATGCATCAAACATTATTTGTGCATTATAAGATAACGACAAATCAGATTAAGAATGAATATCTTCGATAAATAACCAAAAATTTTTTTCTAGCACTTTGTGAAGAGTTCTACCTTCAGATTTTATGAAATTATCGATTTTCACTTCATCCCTAGGTAAATAATTGAAATTTCAATTAAGTAGTGATTAGATGAGCAAAATTGAAAATTTTTAAACATGCAAAATGAACTCACCTACGAGAGTGCTGATATCTTCGATAACATCGCACCGATCTAATTTTTCCAGAAAAATCACTAACTGGCGTATAGTGGCCTCGTTTCCTTTCGATTGCCATATCCTGAACAGTTCCTTCGTAGGGTCTGTACTAAATTCCCAGTTAGAAATCAAATATGATTCAACCGAACATAATTCTGCTAGCCCTTTCCAATTCCTAAAAAAATAACAATATAATTATAGAATTACTACTTATAATAAACTATGTGAATACTAAATTAAACGCTACACCATTTTCATCAATGAACAAACACTCCGAGGCATTTCAGAGAATTCTTCGAGGTATTCATACGAAATTACAGATTAATGGTTACATATGAAAGTTTGACAGTAAAGATTCAAATCTTCAAGGTTGGAACTTCTAATTGAGGGTAATTATTCGCTGGCTGATGCAGTTCCACAAGATAGCTGATGAATGTAGCATGCTACACCCAAAATATGATCATGACAGGTCATGGGACTTACCTACTAAGACCTTCACAGGTATTGATAACTTTAGGACGATTCAGCATTGCAGAGAGCAACTTCATAGTATTGCTCCTAAGTATACTAATAGGATGGGAGGACTTCAGGTGATCTTCCATATCGTTCTGTTCTTCCATGATAATTTTTTTAATATAAATTAATTGCTGTAATAAGAACACACATAACCTCAAACCATAACAATCAAAGATGTTTACTCACAAGTGGTGATCTGGTGTCTCAATTCTTCATCGTCATTGATAGGATGGCCATGTGTGAGAAAGTGAAGGGGCTTTCAAATGAATTCTTCGAAAATTGAGAATTGTAATAATATTTTACTGAAATCGTACCTGGCCTCTGACATCTCTTGCTTGCTTATTTTGGATTGTCTGTCAACACTAATCATAGAGACGTCAAAATTTTTTCACGGTATAAAATTCAACTGCTTCTTCTTCTTCATCATTTTCTTATTGGTCTAGGCCATTGGACAGCACCTATTTTGTGAAAATCAACAATAAAAGCAATTTTCTCCTTGAAAAATGATAATAGTCAACTGGTGGAAGTTTCGTTTAATTCATATAGCTTTGCCACACTATGATTTCATTCCCTTCAAGAATTTGAAAAATTTTGGCTTTTTTCAGGGTTCAGAGATATCTATAAACCCTGGGCCTTTCTCAGGGTTTCTGAACCCTGGGTTTTTCTTACTCTGGCTTTTCTTAACTTTTTTTATTGAGTAAACATAGAAACAAAACGTCTTTTTGCTTTGAACTTAAATCTTAAACCATTTTTCATTTGTATAAATAAAATTAAAATGTTGAAAAAATAAATTTATTGAAATTTTACATGAGTGATTGTTTAGGCTTTAACAGTTTCTTTAACGGCATCTTCGATTTTCTTGGTTCCATCGAGGATTGATTTCAATACAACTTTGCCATGGCTTCGAGGTCTTCTTTGAGTTCTGCAAAAACAAAGATTTTGAAATGATGAGAGCGAACTTTTAAACTCTAAAAGTCCTCTACTTACTGTTTGCATCAGGTTCTACAGCCTTGACTACTTTGTTGACTTGTTCAATAGCTTCGTTCAAGTTCTTGTCGAAAGCTTTCTTGAGCTCATCGGCTTTCTTGGTGGCATCAGGTCCAACCAATTTTTTCAAGGATTCAGAAGTTTTGCCCAACTCAGCTTCAACGGATTTCAAAACCTTTTCGATTTCTGGTTTTTTGGCGTCAACCTTTGAAGTAAGAGAAATTATACATTTAGTGGGAGGCTCTAATTTAATAAGTCTTGAGGTTCAGTATCTATGTTGAGGTTCAGTATCTATGAGGTTCAGTATGTACTATGAGGTTCAATATCTACAATGAGGTTCAGTATTTAAAATGAGGTTCAGTATTTACAATGAGATTCAGTATTCAAAATGAGGTTCTGAGGTTCAGTATGTATAATGAGGTTGAGAATCTATTATGAGGTTCAGTATCTATGAGGTTCAGTATGTGCTATGAGTTTCAATATTTATCATGAGGTTCAGTATCTACAATGAGGTTCAATATCTATTATGAGATTCAGTATCTATGAGGTACAGTATAGTCCATTCACGAAAGTTTGAGCCGTCGGTTGGTCAAGGAAATTTGGCATATTCCACTGTGTATATTAAAATTTTAGGTTATGTTCTTAATTTTCTTGTCAGATTGATGCACAATGTTGTCAATATAGCATAGAGTTCTCTGATAACTCGCAAGCATCGGGTACATTCGGCAACGTTGACTTTATTTTACGTTATGACAGCAATACTGCCAACTTCAGATAAATAAACAAACGCCTACTATGCGCTCAGACTTTCGTGAACGGACTATATCTACAATGATTTTCAGTATCTACTATGAGGTTCAGTATCTATTATGAGGTTCAGAACCAATTACCTATGTGGTTTAGAGTGTATTAAAATGTCTAGTATCTACAATAGAGTTTAGTATTACATTCTTTTTGCGTTAATGTGATGTCCTCTCAATTGTTTTATTGAATGACGGAATTTATTGATAAAAATCGTTATGAATTGGATTGACTAAATTAAAAAGAATTTGTTTATTATTATTTAATAGATCGAAAGAAATATAACATGAAATATGAATTATCACTAGTGTTAGTATATTTTAAATTGTTGGCAGTGTGTGAAAACAATAAATCTATAGGAACTTTCTTAAAACTGATTGGTTGTATCTTGAGCTAGGCAGAATAGGTACATATTAGGATTAGACTAGATCTCCACAAATTTCTAGCATGCAACTAAATCTACAATTTCTACTTTTGAGTAACTTTTAGTTGGTTGTCTTTTCCCCAGTTTTAACGATTTTTTCACTCACATCTTTCTTGATTTTGTCAACGAATGCGTCAAGGTTGGCTGCGACTTTTTTGGCATCAGTTTCAATGGTGCTGATGACTTTTTCGGAGGTCAAGCTGCTCAATCCAGTGGCGTCGGCGAAGTCTTTCACGGCCTTACGGGCATCTTCGGCGAGGGTGTCGAAGACGTTCTTTTCAGCGACTGTGCCGCTGGGTTTGGCTGAGACTGCCTAGAAAAAAATATAAAAAATTGATTTGGGTGGAAAATCGATGAAATTTTTCCAATTTTTTTTTAAGTTGATACAGGAATGCATTCAAAAGTTCAAAAAGAAGTTTAAATGAAATTTGATATACCTGTACACAGAAAATTATATTGAGTTTATTTAGATTGTCCTTATTTTCTATTTCTGTTTATTTATGATATCCAATGGTTGTTAAAAAACAAATTTTCATTTTTAATATTACAGTTAAACTTTACTACAACGAATTCCTCTGTATGACGAATTTCGTACAAGACATGGCACTTTGAATCCAAATTCCATGTCAATATAACACCCTCTAAAACGAAGTAAATTCTCTCTATAACGAAATATTCAAGGAACATCACTCTCTGAATAGGTATGTGTAGGAAGGTATAAGAGTGCAGGGTTTTTCTGAATTTTTTCCAGGCGTACGTAATAAATCCCGACCTTAAACTAAATCATTACAGCGGGCAGAGAGATCCTTCTGAACAGTTTTAAATACATCCCTGGCTGTTTGGTTTCAATCTAAATACTACGCTAGTGGGAAAGTTTTGCAGAAATGTCTGAAAGGAAGTGCTTAAGTTTGAATGATAAACTTAAATTTGTCAGTGAAGTTAACCGCGACATTACTGACTATAGAAACAAATTTTCTGTATAACGAAATTTCTTTATAACGAATTTTTTCGCGGATTTAGCTCTTCGTTATAGGGAAGTTCCACTGTATATTGTGCAACGAGCTTATAATGATTGCTATTATTCACCGACTGAATAAAAGCCATTATACGCGAGTAAAATATCAAACTTTATTCACGACTACTGAATATTTTTTTGAAGTTTTTAACATTTGGCGACCGTAATATCTCCTTTCTTACTAGTGAGGAAAAAGTCAAGTTGACATATGAGTTATTTTCTGATGAACTTGGCCATTGTATATTCTGTATTAAAAGTTGATTATATTTGAAATATATTTGGCCCTCTATTGAAAAGGTATTTCCAACCACATTTGTTGGTTAGGAAACTCTAAAACACTGAAGGAATATCAGTTTTAATAATATGATATCATAGTTACATCCAAAAAGCATCTGACATCAGTGAGTACTAACTCATTATTCACTGGTGGTTAATGGGTATCTATTATTATGGCCGAAAAAAAACAGATGTATAAAGGATATTATTGTTATTCTGCAAAGAATTTCAAAAAATATTTTCTTCAATTCAAGAAATTTTATTGAAATTAATCGAATATTCTTTGAATATCGTAAGTGCTTATGCATTGAAATATGTAGATTTATTGTCACTGAATTGACAGATAATAGATAAACAGGAAAGCTCACCTCAGAATCTGAGAGAATAGATTACAAAAATTAATTGAAATTCATCAATTAAAGCAATTGAAAGAAAATTGAAAATATTCTACCGCATGTTCCTTATTATCTTTTATATAGATATGAGTTTCTAACTCTTAATTCCCCAATATTTTTTTGAACACTATCTTCGAACTTCTGAAGAATGTATTTATATAAGCAGAAACATTTTTTTCAACGTTTGAAATTGAATCGAGATTGAATCAAAATTGAATAGTTTGTCAATAAAATGCAAAAAATTGATTTTCCACTGTAAATTTTTTTAAGAAAAAGTATGCGAGGTATTTCGTCGAATCATATTTTTATTTGATTTGTGAATTTTAAGATTGCGCAATTCATTCATAAAAGAAGGATTTGAACAAATAAATAAATTCATTATAGGTAAAATTAAACACGAAATCTACTAAAACTTATCAATAAAACAAATTGAGAAAAGTTTAATTTGAATTTCAGTAGGTATTTGTATTAGATAAAGGTATAATAATAAGGAGCTTCGAATAAATCTCAACTGATCTATTATAATAAAATTCAACAATTAGATTCTTGCAATCAATATTGAATTATTTAAAAACGAAAAATCTGAAATTCACTAAATATACCTACATCTATTTAAAATGAAAAAAATGGCAACTCGAAATGAAATTTGAAACATATGTTCCAAATGTAGTTGAAAATCAAGTAAAAATTATTCGTAAAAACTCCTTAGAAAAAGAAATATAATAACGACGAAAAAATACGCAACCAAAATCAAATAAAAATATTTTCAAAAATTCTAAAAAACGTAAGAATAATTCTCAACATTAATATGCCAAAAATAAATGCAATAAAAGGTGAAAAACAATTAAAAAAGAAGGTAACCAACCTGGAAGGCGATCAAAGCTACGAGAGCAACTGCGAAGTACTTGACCATTTTGAAGACGTTACTATTGTCGATGCAAGTCACAAAGTGCCTAATAATTTCGTGTCCCCATCTATATATATCTTTAAGCTATCCCGGACCTTAAAGGCCTTGATCTCCCTTATCAACTTATCAACTGTGGTCTTTGTGTTTGATTCCTTTCATCCTAGACCCTAATATTTACCAGACTGATATTCTAACACCCTTAAAAAACCCATTAGAGGGTACAGAAGAAATATTTTAACATTTTGATGGTGGATTGAGATAAAGGTACAATAGGACTAAATCCAGGTAAATTTGGGCAGTGTCTCTGTCTAGTCTGGTTGCCCCTTTATTGGATGATGGTATCGACTTCCATGGTTTTTTTATTGTCATAATATCCTTTGTTCGTTCTTATTTGATTTTTTTTGTTAGATTTGAAGGGAGTTTGAACAAAGAAGGAGTTAAATGTCTAGGTCGTTTTCTGTGGAGTGTGATTTCGTGTTTACATTTTGAAGTTTTATCTCTAATTGACCTCTGCATGAAAAAATTTTGATTTTAAACGAATTCATGGAAATTGTTGTGATAAACAAAGAAATCTTATTCGTAGAAATGACGTTGTTAAATCTTCTGAAATCGTATTTTTTGCGCTTTCTCATTAGATTTCAGGCCCTTCGTTAACGCATTTTAGATGGAAAATATTGATTCAGTAGTTTAGGGTAGCTGTGTTAACAACTTTCATATTGATTTATTCTGAAAATTAATTTTCTGATTGTATTCACACTTATGAGGTCTGAATTATGTATAATGCCAGAGTGCTTTTTTTATTTTTGGCATTTGCATACCTTATTTGTGGAAGTTGAGAGATATCTCATTAATTTTTTCTTTCATCTATTTTTTCTATATTTCAATGCAATAACAATTTCATAATGTTTTCCAACAGACTGTTACCTAAATTCCATATAATCACAGAAATCATGGTATTTTTAGTATATTGTTAAACGTAAATTGACTTTTTCACCAAAAAGAATTTTAAGATACAATGTTTTTATATAAAATTTTGTTTCATTTCATTATTAGGTATACCAAAAATAATTTTTATTTCGTTAGAATTATATAATCGTGGATATCAATATTTATTTTCTATTTTTAAAAACATATATAGGTATATGGTTCCATTTTATTACCATCTCATCAAGAAATCTTTCGATTTGTTGTTGGAATTGTATAGTTGTGAAAGTTAAAATATGAATATTTCTCATTTTTAATTATTATTAGATGCAGAGGAAAAAAAAAATTACAATATTCCAAGGATTTTACAAGTTGGTCGAAGAAGGAGTCTGATAGAGACACCAAAACGTTATATTATCCTTTTCATATTATCCTTTTTCAGTTTACTGTTAGGAAACATTTGTTTCAAAACCAATTTGCTCCTGACAAATAAGTGCAAAGATTTACGCAGGAGCATGTTATCTTAATTAAAATTTTTTTAATTATTCTTTTTCAGACACTGGGAGTGAAAACCTAAAAAGTTTTCTAGAAATGCAGAATACTCACAGATTATATTTCAATCGATATCTCTAAGTAGTGATAATATAATTTTTCCAATCAATAATTATAAGGTAATATACCAATTATTCTGAATTTTAAATTGATGAAAAATAAGAATAAAAATAAATTCAATGGGCATAATCAATTTTTGTGGATCACCGAGTGCAAGCAAAACTGACAGAAAAAAGTTTAAGAAAACCCTGAGCAGGTTCTTTTGAGCACTCGTTCATGGTGGAGCAATAATGCTATTACCTCAAATTTTTTACAGGACTTTAAATTTCATGCTGAATAAATAAAAGCAAAATCCCAACACGATCGGAATAATATTTCTGGAAATTATTTAAAACACTTTTTGATGCAATGCATTTTGAAAAATAACGGAAATGTGAAGAAATAGCTAAATCATTGTTACAAAGAAACAGAAGCACAAATAGGGGATTCAATTGCAGTTTTCAATTAAATATTTCCATGATCATCTTAAATAATTTTCAAAGTCCAGTCGAAATACTATTGACCTATTGATTAAGTCATATAAACAATTTGAGATTAAAATTATCTTTCTAGGAATATATCCAATTTACGTTAAATTGTAATTTTAATACGTCGAAAAGATATGATAGATGTAATATGCGGGAGATCATCATCAAATATAAAGGAAAGAACAATTTTTTCGGAATATTGAACAATATAGGGTACGCTCATTATGATATGGTAATATATACCTAGTGGAATGATTCTTAGAGCCATTTTAAGAAATGACTTCGTATAAACATACATTTAAACGCAATATACAGGGTTGTCCAGGCGATTGACGTCAAAAAATTATTTTGAGATTCCTCACACCTATGGCTATCCAAAAGACCCCATGTATGTCGTGCGATTTTTTGTAGTCTCGAGCTATGATTTTTTGAGTGTTTTATCAATGTATTTTGTCAGCTGGGTTTCAAAAATTATATCTCCTATACAGTTAGTATTTTGCACTTTTTTTTTTTAACATGGTCATCCTGAAGTTGCTTCAATAAAAAAATACTAAGCTTCCTGAACTCACTGCAAACATCCAAAAAATTTTGAAAAGTAGAACTTAAGTTTCAGTAGGATGTACTCAAACATGCATTTTTTCGATTCAGAAAAAAAAGGGTGACAAAAATACAAATAACCGCTATTATTTTTTGTGCGTCTTCCAATTCTAAAATGATTTTTTCTAGAATCCTTGAATAACAATTGCAAGCAATATAAATCTATGAGTAATAAAGCAATAATGTTCGATAGAAGATATGGCGAATGATTCTAAATTGGAGGTACCACCCACAAATAATTTCACGTGGAATAGAATATACGTAACAATAAATATAATCATTCGATATAACTCGATAATTTTCAGTGACATACGATTTTCAGAACATACCGTGAAATAGATATACCCATTGTACCATGAAATAACTGGGATATAGTCCCAAAATCATTTTCTTCCACTTTGATCATCAGGTCAACGTAGAACAAAAATAATATCAAAAATGAAGTTTCATCTTGTTGCAGTGATTATACTTTCTTGCAGTTTGATTGTTTTGCAGCAACACAGGAAAAGGTGAATATACTTTCTTTATTAACATAAAACCTTTCAGGATTCAACAAGGGACTATTCTTGGACCGGTGGAATTCCTGGTATAGTGTAAAATTATCTCTACATTATTTGTAATCGAATATTCCATATTGAATCAAATTTGTGAAAAGAAAGATCAGTGGGATGATTTTTTGTTTCACGAATCGTTTAGAAACAAACACACCTTAAATGTTTTTTTATAGCGTTTGTTACAGAACTGTATTTTCTTGTCCTTTCACTGGGAAATCATTTCACAGCATTTATCTCACAAATTTGTTCAAAAGTTTCATTATAATGATTAATAACCGTAATTTAATAACCAGAGATCGCATTGATTATAATAACAAGCATGCTACTAATAGTCCATGGGCCAGCGCCTGTTTTTCATAATGATTACTAACAATCTGAATATTTGTGAGTAGCTTCATTTTACGAGACGCCCCACTTTTTCCTCTACGAAAATTCTCGATAGTGAGGGCTAATACAGTATAGGTAGAGGCGTCAAAAGTGTTAAATGGGCGAATGTTCAAATTTTATTACTAACAGCTACTTATAAATTAAATCTTGAAACAATTTTATTACAAATTCCAACAATGATTGTTCTACAAAAATGATGATTCTATCAAAGTGTCCCCCCCTCCCAACATATATCAACAACTAGATCTGAAAAAATATTACTGACCGGCTGATTTTTTCACTGTTGCTTAGCAAATATTTCCTTTATGAACTGGTCACATTGTCCTACAATTGAGTGGTACGTTTTTCCAGTCCTACGCTCGGAAATTGTCAATTGTTAGTAATCATTTTTAATTGTGGATTTTGTGGTACAATTCTGAGGTGGGACCATGAAAAACGTACCACTCAATTTGTAGGACAATGTGACCAGTTCACAAAGGAAATATTTGCTGAGCAATATGAAAAAATCAGTCGGTTAGCAATTATTTTTTTAGACTAGTGTTGATATATGTTGGGGAGTGGGGGACACTTTGATAAAATCATCATTTTTGTAGGACAATTGTTTTCAATTTGTAATAAAATTGTTTCAGATTTAAATTAAAAAAAAGCTGTTAATAATAAAATTTTAAACATTTACCCATTTAACACTTTTGACGCCTCCATACTGTATTAGCTTTCACTCACTATCGAGAATTTTCGTAGGGGAAAAAGCTGGGCGTCTCGTCAAATTGAAGCTACTCACAAATATTCAGATTAATTAGCAGGGCCGGGCGCTAGGGGTGAAATAGTGAAGCAAATGTTTTCAGGGCGCCCAGCTTTCTGGGGCGGCATTTTCGCCCAGCTGACTTCTCGTATTTAGGGTATGGTAGACTAGGGGCGCCAAAAATTCCTTTGCTTCAGGCGCCAAATTTACTAGCGCCGGCCCTGATTATTAGTAATCATTATGAAAAACAGGCGCTGGCCCATGGACCATGGACTATAATCATATTACTTTCAGAATAATAATGCAGCAAACCAAGTTATGAGCGCTTAAATGACATGATTTCAATCATGAAGACGAAAATTCTTCCAGCAATGAACGAGCAGAAGCAAAATTAGTGAATATAATTGAAGCTCACAAAGAACCATTACAAAAGAGCATGAACAAAAACATAAAAGAAAAGTTGAATGAACACATGATGGTACGACTTTCTTCTTAGCTATTTTTTTTGACGATGTCCAAACCTTTTTTTTTCATTTCGACGCTGGCTTGATATCTATGAGAAATCTATGAATATAGTGGATATGCTGCAAAACATGACCACCAAAATAAAAGGGATGTTTTTCGACATGAAGACAAATATAAAACCAACTGCACTTTAAATAAAGATTCAGTAAAAAACTTTATTGTATTTCGAGAACTTCAGTTTTAAAAGATACAATAGGAAATTTGATTCGATAATAGACTAGACTAATTATATTGGTACAATTTTAATTTTTTCAATTTCAAAATTATCAATAATGAAACAACCTGTATAGTATTATGTTATTTACATTCAAATTGTAGAGTTTACTGGAAAAATTGAAGAGTTTTATCAAACAGTAATCTGTAGGAATATTTCTCTACTCTTATCAAATATCTGACTCCTTCTTCGTTAGACGTAGAGGTCGATAGTGGTGCTCCCAACCTATCTGGAAATTAGAGGAAAATTCGATCGTTTTAGTGCTAGTTTGACCTGTTTGGTGGAAAATTGAACATTTCCGTTTGAATAACATTATTTCGGAATTTTTTGGAGTTTAAAAGACTTCATTGTACTCTAACAATGACAAACATATATTTTCAGATAAAACCTGTAAATAAAAACTCAATAATGCATATCACTCTTGAAGAACTCAACAAAAGCTACCTGAAAAATCAATCGGTATGGAGATCCACATCGGAAATATACAATACTAGCGCACCCGCCCTGGCTTCGCACGGTACGACTCACATTAGAAACCTCAAAAATAACAGTACTTCTCCACTATTTAATGGATGTTATTATACATATAAACCTTCTTCTAATCACTCTATCTATTAAAAAAAACGCATCAAATCCGTTGCATAGTTTCAAAGATTTAAGCATACAAGGGACAGAAAGCGACTATAGTCGCAAGAATATGTTCTAAGTTTTTGACGAAATGAATGATCTTCTGTGAATAATGTCGCTGTCTTTCTCTTATCGTTGGAAGTGGCCTTATTCAAGATGTATGGTAGCCGGTCGGCAACCTTAAGTACTTGAATCGAGTATTATTGAATGTTAAATATTTGATTCGAGAAGGACATCAACATTATAAGTAGAAGATCAATCATTTCGTCATGAATTTAGCATGTAAATCTTTCGAATATACCACTGTTCAACTGGTCGTAAAGTTCTCCCTCTAATGCATTGAATATTGTTGTTTTTCGATGTGATTGCCATGCCCGTATACAATAAGAATTATAATACAGCCTCATTGTTTCAAATGGTACAACCTCAATACTCAACAACGATCAGAATTCGTAAAAACACTCATACAGGTCGATTTTTGATGACAGGGGAACATGATATGGGGGTACAAAGCTTTGTTACTACTACTATAGCATTCCTGTAGAGGGTTGCAACCCCATCAGGAATTTGAATACACGAAACTGATAGTTTTGTAGCAAAAATGTATACATGGATTCAAATTTGTTGGAACCTGCAGTTTGTGTTCTAAAGTAATACACACCCCAGTAAGGGGGTTTTTTAATGGAGTTATGTATCGATAAAACTGAATGAAACATTCACTTTATAGAACAAAAACTGCAGGTTCATACAAATTTGAATTCATGCAAACATTTGTGCTACAAAACTACCCACTTTCCATATTCGAATTCTTGATGGGGCTGCAACCTTCTCCAAGGGGTTGGTGGTAGAAACAAGCTTTGTGTCCTTAATCCTCCTGTTACCAAAGCCATTTGTCTGAATGTTTTTCACAACTTCTGATTCGTTGTTGAGCTATATTGGGTGGACACCTAGATGAGACTCCCTTCTTGCTTTCAGTTCGTCCAATATGTTTTTAAAAAAGTGCTGTATTTACATCATATCGCATCGAATATTTGCAAAATAATTTTCAGAGCCAACAATTTAGTGATTTTGTGTTACCGAGAAGACATTTAAATACAAAGCTTATTCAATATGTAGCCACCACCCCAACCACCAGTCTAAATATTATGAATAATATCAACTAAACCCTGCCATAACATTCAAATGTCTTTTTCTCATCTAAATCACTACACTTGTCAATATCTCCAATCCCATCGCCTATCATCCTTTGCTGAGGAAAGTTCGTGTAGAAAAAAGCCGGCTTCAGGAGTCAACCACCTAGATTTGATCATTTCTGATCCTTTTTCTGCTATCATGATGGTGGGGGCATTGGTGTTTGCCTGTTGTGACCTTTGGCATAATGCCTTGCATCTATACTCTCAACCTGTCAATGCCATATACCTGGAAAATTAAGTTTTAGTCTTGTTTGCTTTCTCAAGACACTTCAGGAAGAAAACATTGTTTCTGGATGTGAATTCTTACTTGCAAGAATGGGTTGTACAACTGCCATGGGGTCTGAGTGTGGTCCCATTTTGCAGCTCCACCACCTTGGTGATTCTCAGGACCATATTTGTTTTGGCTGAACAAGCCCAGTAGTCGTCGGTGCCAAATTTGAACTTTTCACAGCCTGGAGTATGGGGTCTATCCAGTTGGACCCGTATCTCTTCAGAGCTACACAAGAAACGTAAAATGATAAAGCTAATGTGTATAAAATGAGCCAAAAAGTTGAAGGAATGATTAGATATCGTTTGAACAGATATTCTGATCATATTGTTATGTATTTAAATAAGCGGATTCTATTGAAATAAAGTAATCTATTCAGAAGTGAAAACTTTTATAATGTAAATGGAAATACTGTCAAATGGTTCTAAAACCACGATAGGTACTGTCTTTGGAGTATCGGGCTATGAACCAAATGTATGTAATGACTATCGTTAGGCTCAAATTCAAGTGTTTTTTTTCAAGAAAAATTACTTGCAATCGAAAAATGCAGAGACAGAGACTGGAAGAAACTTTTAAGGACTGACTTAGTGATCCATTCTGTCCTGTTGCTATTGAAGCACGTGATCTCCTAACTTATCGACTTGAAGCTAATATGGGAGAGCCGAAAAAACTCAATGAGTGGGCAAGAACAAACAAGGTCTCTCTAGTTGTGGTTTCCTGGTCACTAAGAAAACGAGGGAAGGAAGAGGCAAACACACTAGCCAGAAAGACCACAAACGTCGCTTACTGATCCAGAATCATTCTGTGTTATAGGCAAATTCACCTATGAAATAGAATTTTCCAAGTAGGAGAACTGGAAGAGAAGAATTTTGGTGGAATCTTCCTAGAATGGACCATTTCACAAAGTTCCCTTGGAACTTCAAAACTTAAAGGTCAAAAAGTATTGGGTCTCAGTAGGCATCCTCAGTTACGTCTCCTCATTGGTTTTCTAACAAGACTTTGATGCTTAGGAAGCATGCGATAATAATAAGTTTTACAGAAACTGACGAGTGTAGATTCTGTGAAGAAGCGCAGGGAACTTTCTCTAGTTCCAGAATGCCTCGCCATTGCAAACCTGTGCAAAGGATGTCTTGGACAGAAAAATCAAAGAAGACCTGGATCTAGCTGAAGCCCTCTCAGATATTGGAGTTCATTTAAATTCTGAAAATAGTAGTGCATTTGCGATACAGTTCTAGTGGGGGCACACATCGACCCCAAATTCTCAGTGGATAGTGACCTCCTTAATAATCAACAATCTGCTATCTTACGTCAAAACTTCTAATAGGTATATGACACCAAACAGTACCAATAGGCTATTGAAAGATGTCTACAGTCTATTCAAATGTAAGAGGATCAATAACAACAAGTTTGGGGGCAGCGGTAGGAGGGTTTCGGATAGGTACTTTCCGTCCAGAGTCGAATCGAGGGGATTTCATACAAACGTTCAGTTTTAACTGATATTATTATACGAATGCAATCCTTACAGCACATCTAAGTCTAAGTTCCACACTTTATACACTTAGTCAAAAGATTTTTTCTATCCAATACCATCCACAGTCCGTCCCGAGTACGATCCTGGCAGTCTCTTAGGGCGGTCGAAGGGAGCGTTTTTTGACATTTTGACCAAAACGAGCTTTATTGTGCGCAAACCAGACGATTCTATTTGTTTACAAAGCTCCTACTTATATTTGAACGGACTATATAGATATAAATCTAGAAAGAAATCAGAAGTGCGATTAGCCACACACTCAGATAGTCAAGCTGCTATAAAGCACTGAGCTCCTACGTTCTCGACCCAAAAATGATTTGGGAGTGACGGAACAAACTCAATGAGGTAGCAAGAAAAATACGGCCTTTTTAATTGGGTTTCCGGCCATTCGGGAATCAAAGGAAACAAAGAAGCCGATACACTTGGCAAAGGGGGCGCACGAATTTCACTCATTGGCCCAGAACCCTTCTGTGGTATAGGTACATGTACCTATAAAAAGGAGTTTCTGGAGAAGGAGAAAGCCGAGAGGAAAAAACTATGGCGGAATCTCCCAGGGATGATCATTCAACTAAATTCGGAACTTCGGAACTTTTAAACAGAAATATCCAAAAGATATTTGGATCTTAGTAAGAAACAATTACACATCCTTACTGGCATTCTTACAAGACACTGTCGCCTGAGGAGGCACCTGTTGAGGATGGGATTGTCGGACACTGACGAGTGTAGGTTTTGTGTAGGTTTCCTAGACACGGAATGCTTTGGGCATTGCGAGCCTTAAAAGAGAATGCCTTGGGCGAGAAACTTGTAAGAGTGAGAAACTAGCCTCGTTGAAGACTTCACAGATATTGGATTTTATCAGATCTCTAGGAATGGAAGGCGAGCTGTGAGGACATAGTGCGAACAGCTCTGTAAGGGGACACAGTAGACCTTGAGGTCGCAGTGAACTGTAACCCCTTTTTAAAACCAAACTAAACTAACTAAACTATGGGTCATCCCACAGCAACTCCCCATGGTTATGTACCGATAAAAAATCAAATCATTCAATCAACCTTCTTCAATTTGACTTGATTTTGTATCATCAATTAGAATTACGACTTATCTTTCAATCATAGAAAATACAGATAAAATAAAAGTAACGGCTATACTCCATACCTTTGGTTTCTGACAACTTAATGGCGAACTTGATACCTTCCACCATTGTCCTAACATCTTCAGGGTTAGTATAATAGTTCGCAAAGATCAAGGGATGACTGAGTGGATTACTATCCTTCAACGTCAAATACCCTCTACTTTTTGGACGCAAAACCGCTGGAATGATCTGAATGGACCTCGTATTATTATCCAGCTTCTCCCCAACCTGACCTGTCTTGGCACAGTTGGCCAGAAACCCTCCGAAGAAGTACTGCACGTCAGGATGGTCTTGACTAGGGTCGTTGTACTTGGTGTTGATGAACCCAGTGACTTCAGAAATGCCGGTACCACTCATGAGGCCGTCTCTGAAGAGTAGGTACTCCATTGCTGTGGCCCAGTTCAAGGGTGCGCTGTTGGTGTCGTTTATGTTGAAATTGACGAAGTAGGCCACATGGTTGTGGAGGTTTCTGCCTACACCTGGTAGGTCTTGAACTACTGGTACTCCTACTCTTCGAAGGTCTTCGCTTGGGCCTACTCCTGATAGAAGGAGTAGCTGGGGAGAGTTGACAGCACCTGAAAAAGATAATATTGTCGTAGTTGAGAGTTCTAGCAGCGAATGTGGGAGAAGCAAAACAGACAATAGAAAATCTCATAAATAATTGTTCCATATTTGAATTTCAGATTGGTTTGAGAGCTATACGTGAAGTTGGATTGCTTGATAGAGTTTCAACCATTTAATTTTTTGGTTCATTTTTTTGCTTCGAGTTTTGTTTTAGATTCAGAATTCCGCAGGCATCTAAGCGGAAGTTGAATTTAATAAATGAAACTAAATTATTTTCAGAAAAAAGACGTGCAAATAATTCTGATTTCCTAGAATTTTTTTTGGATTTGCCACAATCATTTCCCAAGAAAAATTTCCTCATCATTTATCTCTCGTTAACGGTTTAATTATGACAACGTTTTAATTACTAAACATTTTCATCATACACAACTCGTAAGTACAATAACCACCGAGTCATTACGATGAGACCAGTTCCCACATTTTTTTCTTGTTTATCTTCGAATTATGCAGAATCCATTGAATTCAACTTGACAAGTTAGAATTTCAATGCAATCCTGCGGTAACTTAAACTGTGTCAACATTTAAACGGAATTCATTCAAGATTTAATAACTTTCATAACAATAAGATGATTTTTTCATGCAGAAGTGGAGCACATGAGTTCCATTTGTGATGAGGTTTGGGTGTTTGTATTTCATCAGAAATAACCGAAATTTGGTCCATAAGGAGGAAATAATGATTGAACTTTTTATTTTTCATTTTTGCGAAATTAAAGGGACCTGTAGAGCAAGTGAAGGAACCATCCAAAATTGATGTTATTCTCCAACAAAGAATGGACATTAAGTATGTTAAAATATAGGGTTTTACTCATGCCACAGCAAAGAGCACTGTTAAATATACAGGAGTCCTGAAAACACTGAGTCATAAAACTATACAAAAAAAATAAAAAGATCCATTTTTTTCTCGAAAATCTGACTATTAGCCAAAAAAAGGATAACCACTATGATATTCTTTCATAATGATTTTTTGGGTAGGTCTTTGGAAATGCCCATTACCCTTCGATTCTTAAATTATCCACTTTAAAATCGCATAAAGTAGCGAATAAACGAGGTCCTGAATATCAACTAAACGGTCGAATTCCTTTCTCATTTTCCAAAGATAGTGTTTCCCAATCCTCCCCAGATACTCTTTGTCTACCAGATTCTAAGAGGGCCAAAACCCTCTTCATTAAACCTCGATGATTGATCCTTTGTCCCTTCCTTCAACCCATATTTCCAATTTCCTTTTTCCCGAGGGTGGATTTTCCAATATTACACTATACAAGTATCTTTCACTTTTGTCCTAGATCAATTTTCAGCTCCCCATTGTTATGAGTCAGTCGGTTAGATTTCTTGAGCGAAGAGCTTGGTTTACTGGAATTTATAGCGTTTTTTATCAGTTCAGTTTTGGACGATTTTTCCGGAGGTAAATGAGAAGAAATAGATACGTCGACATTCATCTATGCAAAACAAGGTTAATTTGAAGTACCTCTTTGCCAAATTTCAAGGAGATAAAACGATCAGAATATCCTGAAAATTTCAAAAAACCATGTGAAGTCAGATCGGAAAAACTACCGATTAAATAGAGCTAAAAACTTGAAATTTTCAGGGTGTATTCGTAATATGAATACGCGAACTGAGTCTTTGAATAGGTCGAATCGATTTAATAGTTCTAGAGTTACTCTTTTTCTGCCTCTTGGATACTTCCAATTTCGTATTTCCCGAGGGTAGATTTTCCAATATTACACTATACAACACTTTTATCCTTGATCCATTTTCAGCTCCCTATTGTCATGAGATTAGACGGTTAGATTTCTTGAGCGAAGTGCTTGGTTTACTGGAATTTATAGCGTTTTTTATCAGTTCGGTTTTGGACGATTTTTCCGGCCTGGTCTGATGGGTTTTTGCGGTTTTTCCGAGGTAAATGAGACGAAATGGATCCGACGACAGTAATCTATGCAAACAAGGGTAATTTATCGTACCTTTATGCCAAATTGCAGTATAGGATAAAACGATCTAAATGTCCTAAAAAGTTAAAAAAAGGACGTGAAGTCAGATCGGAAAAACTACCGATAAAAAGAGCTGAAAACTTGAAATTTTCAGGGTGTATCCATAATCTGAATACTCAGAATACGTCGAATCGATTGCATAGTTCTAGAATTATATTCTTTCCTGTCGAAATTTCGTCTTTCATTATTTATTCACAATTTCGAATCTCTAAGCGATCCGTTTTTTGTTTCGTCGTCAGGTTTTCGGAAAAAAATTATTGAAATCACGGAAATAATTTTGCTAATTCAAACGATCAGAATACGCGTTTTCTTTCATTTCATTGGCTGAATATTGAATCACTGTTTAAGACGATGCCATTTGGTCTTTCTGTTGTTAATTGTCATCCGCACTATTTATGCTTGCTCGTACGTCAATAAAGCGCGACGTTTGAACTGAAATTACATATTATTATCCTGGAACTAGGCGAATAGTTGGATTTTCTCAACTTATCTTGCCAAACATACATAGAATTTAAGAATTTCTTGGGTTTGGATTTCGACAAATTGAAGTAAACCGTAGTTAAAAAAACCCTAAGAATATAACTCACTTCATTTACCTATTGTTATGTTTCAAGTATCAGAATTTCATGAATATGGATAAATTTATTAATAATTTTCAAGGCGTGGTCAGATCATTCGAACAATATCGATAATTATGATTTATTGTCTCTAATCGAGAAAAAATGTAAAAAAGTTTGCCTATGACATTTTGGACAAGAAAATGACATGAATGAATGTAGTGTAAACTGTTCTTTATGCATTGATTAATATTTATTACGTAGTTCACTCGATAATTTCTATACGAGCCGTTATATGAATAAATGAAGCTGAATATGAGTGAAAAGTGAATGAATAATTGTTGTGTTTGCGTTTAAGAAAAGACTGAAAGTCTATTATTTTCATTATCATTTTGTGAAAATGTGTTGAAAATAAAATGGATAAAAAGAAGTTAAGTCTAACATCCTATCCAAAATAGAGGAGAATGCCAAAAAATATATACCGAGATTTAGTTAACCCTTATAAACGTAAACGTTTCCACTCGCTGTTTTATTACAAAGTGAAACATGATTTTTTTCCTTCATGAAGTAGGGAAAACTAGTTTCTTCAAAAGGCTATTGGTCGATAGTTCTCGGAGTTGTTCAATAGATTGATGAAGCAAAGAATTCATTCATTTATGTGTTCTTCCTAGTAGAATTTCTTTCTTTATGACAATTAAACGTTTTTTTTTAATTTTCCACCTACCTCCAGATACAATGACCTCCTTGCTAGCATATATCACTTGTTTAACTCCATTGTTAATAACCTCAATTCCATAAGCCTGTTTGGTGGTGGTATTTATCAAAACTTGGTTACTGTGGAGTTCATGAGGACATTCAGGTTTCTTCGGTGTTTGAAAGGCCTCAAGAAAGCTCTTGCTGTGCTTAGTCTTGAGCCGTTTTATTTGTGGTTGGAGCGATATTGAAGCTGTGTGGTATTCGCCGTTTAGATCTCTTATTGGGTAGCTGAAAGAATTGAAGTAATGTGTAAAATATAAACAAATATCTATAATGGTGTATTATGTAACGAGCGTATAATGATTGATATTAGTGGCCTAAATCACCGGGTGAATAATATCCATTATACTCCAGTAGAATACAATACTTTATCTACGACTACTGAATATTTTCTTGAAGTTCTGAACATTAAATTAGGCAGCCGTAATATACCTATCCTTTTTCTAAATAGTGTGGAAAAAGGTCAAGTTGACATATGAGCAATTTTTCATAAACTTGTCATTGTATTTTTGTAATTAAAGTTGTTTATTAAAAGTAGATTTAGTCCTTTATTGAAAAGGTTTTCCTATTATGTAAATATCCGTTAGTTAGGGAACTCTAAAACATTGAAGAAATATAAGTTTTAACAATATAATATCATAAATCCATGAAACATCTGACAGCAGTGCATAATAACTCTTATTCACTGGTAATCAACGGTACTATTATGGCCGAGCAAGCAGACCTATATGGTCGTGGATAAAATTTTTTTCAAGTTGAAGAGGCCAACAATTTTATGAAACTCATTCATAAAATTTCTTGTAAGGATCATAAACAATGAAAAACCTTTTGCGATGAAGAAATAGAGAAAATTTCACGGAGTTTTTCTACCCACTTCTGAAACATAGAGATGTAAATTCGAACATATTTTTCAGCTGTTACTCAAGAAAGGTTTACAAACCAGGTTGAACATAACAAGTACATAACTGAACATTATAATGTAAGTAATAATGGTGAAGTCATGTTCCATTTAAATATTCATCAGATGACAAAAAATGTGGTCATCTGAATCGAATGTTTGATGGTAATGAACTTTATACTTGAATATAGTTACCAGCTTTCCTTAAAAGAAATCCCATTTACTTATTCCTTACTTCATTTATTTTAATCAGTATAGAAACAACTTTGATGTGCTCTTGAATTGAGAATCATTCTACAGAATGTTTTCATTGTATTGTGACTTATTTCCGAGAAAAATAAGAGAAAACTGAAGAGCATTCAATACAATAAGTTTATAGCATTATTATTTTGTGGATTCCATTATTTTCGCTTTTTGTATTCAACGTCCTTCAAATCCTAATCAGAGAATTTAAAAAATTTGCTAACACAGAGATAGGTACCGATAAATCGAAGCTTATCCAACATACTTGTATGAACACCATAGTGTTTTATGAGTAAAGTTTCTATGATAACGAAAGAAGAAAAACTGAAGCGTCGAGAATTGGAGGAAGGACCTCTCATGTCAATTACCAAAATCCATCAGTTATCGTTTAATAGAAATCAAATGAATTGTTTGACAACCGATTCAATAAAAAAATAGAACAAAGATATCGAATATTGTTTTCCGACAACTATCAGAAAAGACAAACAATTTCAAAGAGTGACAAGATTCATTGAATACAAGAAGGAAAAGTAATGAAAAGAGCCCAAATAATATAATAAATGTTTCAACATAAGGAATTTTAGGTTAACACATCATAAGACTAAAAAAAATAGAACTTACCCAGTTCTTGGGCGGCGCCAAGAATAGCAGATGAAAGCGGTGGATGGTAAGGGAATTGAGACACCGTAAGAAGTCTCTCCAGTTGCATGGTACCCACGGTCCATTTTGTCCATCTGCTTGTTGTCCTCGCTCTTCAAGAAGTAAGGAAGGACCTCCTCGTAGCTCCATCCTTGGTTTCCTGCAGCGGCCCAGTCATCGAAGTCTTTCTTAGAACCACGAATGTACATCATTCGTTCATCACGGAGGTACCACCGAGTACCTGAAGGAACCCAAAGAAAATAAGAAAATGTTCATTCGAAAATTGTATATTATTTTCTTGCCTTTCCTCTGGGCCAGTAGCATCTTCTCTCTTTTCTGCCAAGCAGGCTTCTGGTCTGGTTCCGTTTGGTACCCCCAGTCAATGGAGGAGCCGATGAAGTTCAAGAACATGGATGGTACCTGAGTTCCAGTTGGTTCATCATGGCCTAGAAGAAATTAACTCTAAAGATTTCAAACTCACGTATTTTCTTTGAAGTCTCCATTTTTCAACTGACGATATCGGTGTTAATTTTTGAGTTCTTTTGCTACGAGGGTAGTTCAAATATAAAACTTAATTTTTTAATAAACGGGCAAAAATTCAGTGTCGTGAAAGTAGCTGCACTGGATGTTTAGTTTTTTTTAGCTCATTTTAAAAAGGAGTTACAGTTCCCTGCGACCTTAAGTCTATTGTGTCCCCTTTACAGAGCTGTTCTGGTCTCCACAGCTTGCCTTCCAGTTCCAGAGATCTAATGATACCTAATAACTGTGAAGGACTCAACGAGGCTAGTTTCTCACTTTTACAAGTTTCTCGCCCAATGCATTCACTCTTTAGGCTCGCAATGCCAAGGCATTCCGTGACTAGGTGAATGGGGGTTTCTTTCTCCTCCCCACAGAACCTACCACTCGTCAGTGTCCGATAATCCCATCCTCAACAGGTGCTTCCTGAAGCGAAAATGTCCTGTAAGAAGCCAGTGAGGAGGTGTATTTGCTTTTAACAAGATCCAGATATCTTTTGGATTCCGCTGTCTCAAAGTTCCGAAGGAACTCAGTGGAATGATCTCTCCCTAGGAGATTCCGCAGAGTTTTCCTCTCGCTTTTTCCTTTCCTCTCCAGAAACTTCTTGCTCGTTTTGTAGTTGTTAACACTGACTTCCGATTTTATCAAAATTACCTATACCAAGAAGGGTTCTGGGGCAATGAGTGACATTCGTGCGCCCTCTTTGGCAAGTGTTTAGTCTGTTCGTTTCCTTTGATTCCAGAATGGCCGAGAACCCAGGTTGAAAAGGACTTATATTTTCTTGCCTACCTCATTGAGTTTGTTCCGGCACTCCTAGATCATCTCTGAGTCGATGACGTAGGAGCTCAGTGATTTAATAGCAGCTTGACTATCTGAGTGTATGGCTATATCGCACTTCTGATAGATTCTTTCCAGATTTATATCTACACATCTTTCAATAGCTAAGATTTTTGCTTGAAAGAAGCTCACATGAGCCTATCGACAGTGCACACTTGGTACTTGACCCGTATATCCCGCACCTGCTCCTGTGAAGGTTTTGGAACCATCTGTATAATACCATTGTAAGGTATTTCGAAAGCAATGCGGAGGTAGAAACAAATGTGTAAATGTGTCAGCTCTGTAACTTCATAAGGAAGTTTCTCACAAAGCAAACTTGCCATTCAGATTTCAACCACCCTAGTTGTTAGTATGTTTAACTTCTGGAAGCCCTTCTCCAGTTTAACATTTGGTACCCTGGTACGTTACAATAATGAAAAAAAAATCTTACTCACCAGCTTCAACCAGCAGAACATTCCATTCTGGCACTTCTGATAATCTGCTAGCTACCACAGGCACCTGCACTTCCTCCCCCTACCACAATGAAATCGTACTCTGGTAACAAAGGGGTAGTATGTGGTCTTCCACAGGGGTCCTCAAGGTCACACTGGGACCTCAAAAACCTCTAGCAATCCCTGAAGAGCATAAATTGAATCTCCTCCACATGTTGAAGCTAGCGTTGGTCCTGGTTGAGTTCCAGGACAGTTACAGGACATCTGGAATCGAAGAAATTTAATTTAATAGTATCGTGATGAATGAATGATCGAATTTTAGAATGAATTTATTTTCCAAGTTTTCAACAATGTGAGTAGTATATTCTCAGCGAGTGTATAATGAAAGCTATTATTCACGACGTGAAGTTTAGGCTACGAACCGTTTGCCAGTATCTAAAATTACCGAGCGATAATAGCTATTATACGCGAATAGCATACTATACTTTATCGGCAAATACTGAATATATTTCTTGAATATTATAACATCTGTGATCATAACAAGACCTGTGTAGAAAAGTAAAGTTAAAGCATTAAATGAGAAAAATTTTGGAGAACTTGTCATTAAGATATAAATTTGTAATAAAAACTTAAGAGAAGTATGAGTAATAAGATTAAATTGGCATTATTGACAAGGCATACCAATATTCGTGAGTTAGAGTACTGGAGAAATATCATTTTAAATAAAATAATATTGAAGCTGAATATATGAAGCATCTGGAAGTAGTGAAAATAACTCATTATTCACAAGTTATTAATATAATAATATGGTGATTAAATCACTATACAATATTCTGAAAAGGACTTGAATTCTTCAATAATTTATTTCAATCTAATATTAAAGTTATGTTTGCGAGAATATTATATCAGATAACAATAAAAAAGTATCCTGAAGTACCCAAAGCGTTAACTTCTTACATTGCAGATCAACTAATAAAACACAGGTGCAGTCAGTACATTAACAATAAGATAATTGATTGGTATAATATTCAACTGATTGACGTGAATTAAATCCTGAATTATTGTGATAACATTTTTATAGTTTATATTTCTGCCGAACTACACTACCTTGGGAATGCTAATAAGGCAACATTCACTTCTTTGAATTGATATCTTTTTTGTTTGTTATAATTCGTGTAATATGATAACGCGCAAAGGTTAAAAATTCTTGTTTTGTTTTGCAATGATCTCTTCTAGTGATCTTTCGGATCGTGCCATCAAGATGGTCCACTAAATTGCGCAAAGTCCTCATCAAGGTGACCTAGAAAGAACTAGATGGTGTTGATGCTCCAGAAAAATTATATCACGAATTTCTAAATGTGCAATTTGATTCAGAAATATGTAGTAAAGAGTTGAAAACATAAAAACGAGTAAAACATTTGAAAAAAATTATGATTTTGAGAAAAAAGTTTCATAAATTCAGAAAACCAGAGTTGTACAGTTTCCGAAAAAATTGTTCAACTAGAATGAAGTTATTGTAGGGTTTAAGACACGTTCTTACTGCATCAAGATTTATTTTCAGATGAATGATATTAACAATGGCACTATTTCCATGACTTTCATTCTTAGCAGTTCGATGAAATTATTTCAATATATCAAGTGAAATCACTCAGACAGGTCGATTTTTTAGGACAGATCTACTCAAAAAATCGATGACGTTTGTTAATTCATAAATATTTTATTTCACGTCCGATTTGTTCGAATTTTTCATTCAATTATAGGTATGTTTATCCTCAATCAATCACCAGTTTTAAATTCCAGGAAAACTCACTAAACGTCTTTTTTACAAGATGAAACAAAAACTGTTTTATACCCTAACTTTAAAATCATCCCTGGTGTGTCCGAATTGTTCCACCGTGTGATTTCTCAATTCATCATCAAGACACATCTTCTCTTGACATTTTGAATCTTCATTCATAACAATACCTCAGTTTTTTCTTAAAGATACAGAGTTTTCAGTAAAACATTAAATTTCGCTAGAGTTACAACAGTCCTTTAACGAATTCAACCTAAAATTCTGGTCTAATGGTAATAGGTTTTGAATAAATTGGAGCATCACTGAGCAGCTGCAAATGTTCAGGAGCTGGTAAGCGAGATCGAATTTTCCCCCCCAGAGCATCTAAACATGCCCAATTGGGTTAAAAACTGGTCTTAGAGCAGGCCAGTTGAATGATTGGATATCAACCTCTACTAAATACTCCCTGGCAATCCTAGCCACATGCGGTTGATGCGGTCGGTATTGTAAAGTTTGTTTTCACTAAGTTTTCAGTTCATTTTCTGAACGTTCGGATTCAAGGTTGAATCTGTAAAGGTACTTTGATAACCATAGTGAAATTTGTGAAGTTTAATGTTGCTTTGAAAACCTGTATCTTCAACAAAAATTGAGCTATTGTTATAAATGAAGAACTAATTTGTCAAGAGAAAACGTGTCTTGAGGATGAAATAAGCAATCTCACGGTGAAACAACTGGAAGACACCGGGGTGGTTCTAAATTTAGGGTAAACAAAAGATATCGTTTCACCCTGTATAAAATGCCGTTCGTCAAGTTTTCTTGAAATTAAATATCGATGATTGATTGAGGATGAACATACCTACAATTGAAAAAAAGATTCAATCGAATCTGACTTGAAATAACATATTTATGAATCAACAAACTTTATCGATTTTTTGAGTTAGCCGTTGAGTGTAGTTTATAATATCAATGAATACGATGGTTAATTCAAATAATGTTAATTTTCCGATTGCGAAATATATTTTCAATTTGACATCAGATTCTTTCAAAATATTTCACCTTTTTTGATAAGGAGCTACAAATGAATGGGGGCAAACAATTGGAAAAAGTCGTTTTGAGTTGGTCCCATCAAGAGATGCCGCAAAACCAGAACATTTTTCGAATTGTCACTTATGCAATAGAGATTCAGAACATTAAACAAGATACTCTTTAAGTTGGCCGACAAGTGAACCTATCGCAATAGGAGATTTAGCTACCTATATGTTGATTGAAATTATGTTGTAGATATATTTTTTTATGTGGTAATAATGAAGTCATCTGTTGTGAGATTTATAGGACTAGTTTGTTTATGGGATTTTTTGTACTAGCTTTCTTTCAATCCTTCTTATTTCATAAGAATTAGAATGAATGTTGTGCGTTATTTTTTGTTCACCGTCATTATCCATAAATCTTTTTCTGCTGAAAATTATACATACAAATATAATATTCATGTTTTAAAAGGAATTGATAAAGATAAGTCTTCTAGATTTTTTCTATTCATCAGATTTTTCGAGCTCAGTCATACTAAATATTATTATTATAATTATGCCCAAATGTCTGTAAGTTCCGAATAACTGTAATGGACATTTAGAATATATTATATGACAATGGAAATTATAGATTGATATGGTTTAATGAAGGGATATCTTTGATGTTCCGTTGTTAAGACAAATCAATCTACTCTATTGATTTAAACATTTATAATTCATCTTAATCGGTCTGATTTTCATCATTATCGATTAATTATTCAACGAATACATTTTTTCTATTCGATTTCATTATGTATATTATTCTTTCGTTTTTTTTATTGGTGATTAATCATCATCATCATTGAGGAATATAATTTTTCATGTTCAAGCTGTATCATCGAAGGGAGTCATTTCAGAATAAATGTTCTCTCTCAAAAATTATAGCAATTATTCCTTTTCTGTTTCATGCACAGGTTTTCGAGAAGAAATATTGAGTTAGCCGAAATGAGCTGACGAAATCAAACGATTAGAATTGACGGTTGAGTGTGACGTACGCGTTAGCATTCATTTCATTGGTTGAATGTTCAATCGCGGTTTACAACGATGTTGTGAATCGTTATTCTCACTAATTATGCTTGCTCGCACGTCATCATGGCGCAACGTTTGAAGTTACGAGTATAGAACACGTATTTTCAATATTCAATTAAAAATAATCATTTAAATTTTTGAATGAATCGTTGGATATGCTTGGATGTGCTATATTTAACACAATTCTGAATGCTGCCACATGAAAACCCCGTATTTCAACAAACTGGAAAGCATGGGAAATCAATTTTGAATGTATACTTCGTTCCCGAAAGGTTGAGCACATAGTAGGCGTTTCTTTATTTATCTGAAGTTGGCAGTATTTGCCGTCATAACGTAAAATAAATTCAATGTTGCCGAATTTACCGGCCTCGTCCGACGAGCTTGCGAGTTATCAGACAACTCTATGCAATATTGACAACATTGCGTATCAATCTGGCAAGAAAATAAATATCATAACCTAAAATTTTAATATACACAGTGGAATTTGTTAAATTATCATGGCCAACCGACGGCTCAACCTTTTGTGAACGGACTATAGTTTCTCTTGAAAACTTTATAGGTTTTCACTCCAAGTCTCTGAAACAAAAATATTCAATAAAATTTCTGAGATGAAGTGCTCCTGCGAGAATCTTTGTACTTATTTGTCAGGAGCAAAGTGGTGTTGCCTAACAGTTAAACTGAAAAAGAAAATAAATGAAAAGGACAATGTAACGTTTCGGTGTCTATATCAGACACCTTCCTCAGACAAACTTGTAAAATCTTAGAATTGTGTGTTTTTTATTTGCAATCTGATTGACAAATAAGTGGAAAGATTCTCGCAGCACTTCATCTTAATTAAAACATTTTTTGATTATTTCTGTTCGAGAAACTGGGAGTGAAATCCTCCCAGAATATATTTCAATCGAAATTTGAATGTAGTGCAAACTTTTTATTAATCTGATGATTCGAGATAACTCAACACTTTTTCTATTTGCTCTACTTCTATCGATATGTTAAATGTTAATTATTATTGGACCATGAAATGGTCTTGATAGGTTCCATCTTATACCACGTATTACGGTCAGTAAGTCCAAGAGTCTAGCGTTCACTCAACCGTTTACTTCTGCCAAGGTCATTATCTCTATAATTATGCAGTTTATTCAGGAAATATCATCTTTCATGACAAAAAAAGCTGAAAAAAAGTCCTCTTCAAAAATAAATCATTTTTTTATTTTTCGAACAAGATTACCTATCTTGAAATCATTTTGAAAATGTTGTCTTGAACTTGTGATACCTACCTATTCAAAAGGGTGACTCATTAGAAAGTAAGTCCGCTTCAAGAACCATGTGTTCAAGTACCAAAGGACGTATTTGATGGTAGGTGAGATAATATTTGCTGTACATGAAAAACAATGTTATACCTGTTCTTTTTTGAAGGTTCAAATGTGATACTGTCACTGATAGGTACTGCATGTCCCACTTTATCTATCTCTATTTGGGATATCTTGCGAAGTCGTGATGTCTAAGATAAGATTTTTTATTCATTTCGAACCGATACATCAGATTGAGAGGATGTAATAGATGATTAACAATTGGAGAAAGTGGACGCAACACCACGACAATAGAAATAGGTTTCTCGGAGTCTGTCTGATCATTTGAGAAGTAGGTACTTACGATTGTGTAGGTATCTGATTGGTTATTGAGTATATAATTGGGCCAGCAAGATGAGATTGGCGCTTATATCTGAAGAAAAATTATATACAATTATTGAACTAACTTTCATTTTTTGTGTATACCCAAGAGAAAAATTCAGCTATCATTTGTTTTATGTTTTTTAAACGCACTATGTGAAGAGTGAAATGAATGAACCTATTATAGTTTATTTTTCTTATAAAGAAAAAAAATAGGAAAAGCCCTTAGCAGGTGCTTTTAAGCGTTCGTTCATTGGTGAAGCAATATATAATAATGCTATCTTTTTCCTCAAAATTGGCATAGAACTTGAGATTTATGCTGAGTATATGAATACAAAATCTCAGCATTATCAGAATTATATTCTGGAAATTATACAAGAAATGGAATATGTCGAAAAAATTCGAAAACTAAAGACATTTGGACAAAGCGATATAGCACAAGTTTAAGAAAAACGAGCGCTCAAAAAGTAAGGTTGGGTTGCAGCTAAGGGGTTGAAGAAAAATGTTTTAGTTTTGCCCGAAAACACGTTTAACTCAGAATCAATTTACGTATTTCAGTTTTTTCACTTAAAAAAAAACTTTATTAAGGACTTTTCCCAAACCCACTATACGGCTAGCCTTCAGGTACATATCAAAGGTTTATTAACCTAAAATATATAATTAATTACCTTTATTTTAATAAAAATGGAAAAACTATGTTAATGCTAAAAATTATGTATCGATATTTAAAACAAAACATAAGCATGTATTCAAAAATTGATTTATTAATGAGGTCAACGGAAAATGAAAGTTCTTGTATTGATTCCTAATTATCTTAGAATTGTATATCTATATCGAATTGTTCCTAATCACATATATTGGTGAAAATAATGTAAGGTGAACAAAACTTAAATGCTGCACAAATCGATTTCTTTACCCTGAATTATTTGATCATTAATCGGAATAAAAATATATTTCCATCGATCTCTCGATTCTTGAAATTGAACATTAATGACCCATTTCAGTATTCAATTTCTGCTATTTTAAGGTGCAATTCTCATTGCAACCGTTCACAAAGTATTAAGAAACACCCAATGTTAAAAACTTCAAGAAAAATATTCTCTAACTGTGGATAAAGTATAGGGTATTCTACTTGCTTACAATGGCTGTTATTCACATTAATTAAAACCAATCGCCTGCGGCTTATAGCCTCAACTTCATCTTGTGTTTAAAAGCCATCATTATACACTCGTTGCGTAAGATATGATGTACTGTACTTATTTATAGGGCGAATATAAACTCTTCTCTTTAGAAACAATCTTATCTTTCAATTCCTCAATTCTCACAAGTAAAAATGAAAATTTCATATATTTTCCTCCAATATTCGCATAAAATTATTTGCCATATTCGAAACCTCAATATCGCATATATTATGAAGATTTAAAAGTTAAATCTACCCATCAAAATCTTGTAAAATTCATCTCTATTACTTCTTCTTCACTATCACTACATAGTATAAAACAAAGTCGCTTTCTCTGTCCCTATGTCCCTTTGTATGCTTAAATCTTTGAAACTACGCAACGAATTTTGATGCGTTTTTCTAAATAGATAGAGTGATTCAAGAAGAAGGTTTATATGTATAATAACATCCATTAAATAGTGGAGAAGTACTGTTATTTTTGAGGTTTTCTAATGTGGGTGTCCGTGCGAAGCCGGGGCGGGTCGCTAGTGTTCAATATTTCCATCATATTTCCATTCAGCATCAAGACTGTAGTTTTTTTCATGAGCATATAAAGACAGGCTAATTAATAACCACAGGCTCATTTTCCCGGCCCTGAATTATCCCCAACTCTTCCCAGCGACCCAGATCTAATAACGTAATTCTCTGAATATTTAAAATTGCGTCAATACGAATCTAGAACTAAAAGTACGAAACAATAGAAGGTTTTATAATCCAAGAGATAAGTCGAGCGGCAAAAACTATAGCCATATAAAAATGGAATCCTTAACGAAGAACAATTTCTCCGCTTTTAAAACGGAAGAGCGAGATGGCAACTTTGTCACGATTTTACCTTTAGCGTAATCCAAGACATTTATAAAAGGAACAACTGAACCAAGAGGAATTCTTAATGGTCTCATGGTTGGGTTGCAACATCGTCTTCTGGTGCAGTGTTGATGGTCTTCTTCCAGGGTTCGTGTTAAGAGCGTTGGTGAAGGTGAAGAAGTAACAGAAATAGTTTTAACAGTCCGTTAATGATGGGTAGTGCTACTCCTTACTTCGAAATAAATTCGAAATATAGGTTTTCAATGTGTCATAAATTTTTTGCTAATCTTGGACGAAAATATGTTTAGTTGTTCTTATAACAAGAGAAAATTGAAGAGTTTTTGAAAAATGAACCTATATATTATTTTATTCCTAAAAAAAACACACAATTTAAGATTTTACAAGTTTGCCTGTCTTTTTTATTTATTTCCCCTTTCAGTTTCACTGTTAAGCTACAATTTTTTCAAGACCAATTTGCTCCTGACTAATAAGTGGAAAGATTCTCCCAGGAGCACTTCATCTTAATTACAATTTTTTAATTATTTCTGTTTCAGAGACTGGGAGTGAAAACCTATAAAGTTTCTTAGAAACCCTTTAGAATGGTGATTGTTCCGCCGGTTCTGTACTTGGCCCAAAAATTTTGATGAACGTATCAATAATTCACGCACTTTGGGTTAATCTAATTAATAAAGGTTCTTCGTTTCAGACTGGAGTATTTAAAATACCATATGAATGTCTCCATACAATCAAATCGTTCATTTTCTACGACTATTACTAGATTAAATGATTTATGATCAAATAAAAAAGTTGCACAATTGGTCAGTTTGCCATATGCCATGAAAGTTGTGCTATTGTGTTCAATTAATTTCATTGTAATTAATAACAAAAGAACGCATTTATTTGTAGCATTACCACCGATAGAACTCTATAGAATTAATGTTATATGAATGATTTTAAATCACTGTCAACCTCCCTTTATTTTCCTGAAATCTAGATAACTACAGAACAAATGATGAAGTTACATAACACCATATAACAGGTGTTCTGCTAATTTTAGCAAATGTTATTTATAATTTTTCCATCATTCGTCAATATTTTATTGCGAAATGATTTAGAACAAAACCATCATGCTTGTTGCATTGAGTACCAATAGCATTTGAGGATTTATTCGGTCTGAATAATTTGGTGTATATGGATTTCGCTTCTTGTGAAGAGTTGGTTCTAGGACCAAGTATAGATTCCTGGGTAAGCCCACCATGAAAATATTAGGCTTAAGATATATTATACTTATATCTTTTATCAGTTGGGTAAGAATATCAGTACTTTCTACGTCCTATATTAGCATGGTGGGCTTCCCAACGGTTCTCTACTTGGCCCTGGAATCAAGAAGAAAGTATCAATAATTCACTCACTTTGGGTTGATCTCATTGATATAAATTCTTTGTTTCAGACTGCATTCAATAATATAGAATCCAAATACATCAGTGTCTATTGATATTTGTAGAATTGGGGTGTTTAAATTACCATAAAAATGAAAATGAAATCAAATTGTTGAATGTTCATTTTCTGCGACATTTACAAGTTCAAATGATTTATGATCGAATAAAAAAGGTGCACAATTGCTCAGTTTGCCATATGCCATGAAAGTTGTTACTATTGGAAAGTTTAATTAATCTCATTAATAATAACAAAAGAATTACCACCGATAGAACTCTATAGAATTAACGTTATATGAATGATTTCAAATCACTGTCAACCTCCCTTAATTTTCCCTGAAATCTAGATAACTACAGAACAAGTTACATAATGCTATAACAGGTGTTCTGTTAATTTCAGCAAATGTTATTCATCAGTTTCCCCATCATTCGTCAATATTCCATTGCGAAATGATCTAGAATAAAAATATCGTGCTTGTTCCTTGTTGGCATTTCGAATATTGGCTTCTAATGTTGCCTTAAGCCTGAGGCTTTTTACAACCTATGCTCGATAATGTTTGTTGATCTAGATTTTTATGAATGAGATGCTAATTTGGGTCCCACATATCGTTGGTCGATTTTTGTTAGGATGCAATATTCGGAATTATATAATTATGGGTTGGTTCTTTACGAGATGTAGGTGAGATTGGATTTAAGACTGTGATGGTATGATTCATGTGTTAGATCCAGATATGTGAACTTTCTAAATGGTAGAAAAATTGCAGAATAGCAGTTACGACATGAACTGAATGTGTCGTGTTTTTCTGTGCTATTGATATTTTGATACTCTAATCTTGTCTGTTTTTTTCATATTGATCACTATACATGGTTTAATATAAATCTCTACGTTATTTTCTTGTGAATATATTTTCTTAGATGAGTACCTATATTCTTTCAAAATAAAGCTTTACATAATTTTTTCAACGTAAGGGATTTCCAATAAGAGGTGTTATTTTGATATTAGAAAAAAATTACATTTTTCAATATAAATGATCGGATGTTTATTTAATTATAAAGAAGAAGCTATGTCGTTAATAGTAACGAATAACATCAGGCAAATAACTACCACGACCACGCTTACAGGACCATATCCTTTAATGAAATTTTCCACAGCAAATCGCGAAGTGTCTGCCCTAGTCGTCCTCGATACCCTCACGAATTCCATCTTTGAGGTAAATAATCGACGCTGGCTATTGGTGTAGACCTCCTCTTTCACGTGGCCCCAAAGGAAGAAGTCGCAAGATGTTAAATCACAAGATCTCAGTGGCCAATGTGATCACCTCTTCGAGAGATAACACGGTCTGGAAACTTTTCCAGCAAAAGATAAATGGTTTCGTTGCTTGTGCGGCACGTAGCGCTGTCTTGTTGAAAGTAAACGTTGAGCAGATCAATACTATCCAATTCCGGCCATAAAAAAATCATTTATCATCTCTCGATAGCGCAGTCCATTCACCGTAACTGTTGCTCTAGCCTAATTTTCTAAAAAGTAAGGTCCAATGACTCCGCCGGACCATAAACCTCACCAAACAGTCACACGTTGAGGATAGAGAGGCTTTTCAACAATAACTCTTGGGTTTTCCGAGCCCCAGATGTGACAATTTTGCTTGTTGACAAAGTTATCGAGGTGGAAATGGGCCTCATCACTCAGGATGATTTTTCGATGGAATTCCAATCATTTTCATGCATTTCAACGACCCAATCAGCGAAGACACGACCTTGTTGATGATCGGCCGGCTTGAATTGAACGAAGTCCTTCAGGAAGAATAAACCGATATGCCTAAAAATTTCATTTGATTTCAGTTATGGAATAACAATAATTCATCAAAAATAAATCGATAAACTCAGCTTTCTCCTCATTGTTACTATTTTGTATCATCCTGCATAAAACAAAGAGTAACAGAGGTTTTCTATCGAACGTAACTTTTTGTCCGAACATAGAAAAGTAATTTTTGGAAACCTATTAGGGACTTTTAAACTATGTATGTAGATGTGTGTCTAAGATTAGACTGTTTTCGAAGCAACAAGTATAGAAAAAAATAACTTATTCTCTCTTTTTACCTAAATTATTCGCCGCTTATGAATGTTCCCCCTTTTTCATTCATCATTTCCTAACAAAAACATCTATATTCTTCCCTATTTCCCTTCGAGAAGAAGAACCCACCCTACCGGATATTTAATTAAACATCTTGACAGCTCCTCACGCCTGTTCTGAAATTCTCCAGAAGAACTTCCTTCTGGCCTTGTCTAGAATATCCAGTTTTTCTTATCCAGGAAGCCGAAAATTACAAGGGATGAGACAGCATAAGCCACCCTAAGCCAACAACCCCTAAGGCGTGTGGAAACAATATGAAATATACCGATATTCTTTCTTATTGTAGCCGACATCAGATGGTACTGGAATACAAACGATGTAGGAAGTAGGAAACATGAAAATGCTGGAAAATACACTGTTGCTTGAAAATTGTTGAATAGGAGGTAAAACTACGTATATTGTTTGGGTTTCCCCTGCAGATTGAGTTTATTGTTGGAGTACATCATATAGTCGAAAGTTTTGGTCCCTCCACCATGGTTTTTCAAGAAATAAACAATGAACTGGAAATGAGATGAATATTTTTCTCTATTTCAACTGTGATATATTCATGAGAAAACTAAATGAAGTAGATTTCATGTCATTTGCCGAAAATCCCATCAGTCTATCGATTGAAATATATTCTGAGAGGATTCTGCATTTCTAATTTTTTCTTTATAGGTTTTCACTCCCAGTCTCTTATTTGTCAGGAGCAAAATGGTCTTGAAATTGTTACCTAACAGTAAAACTAAAAAAGGAAATAAATGAAAGGATATGGTATCGTTTCGGTTTCTATATCAGACACCCTTCTTCAGACAAACTTGTAAAATATTCAGAATTGTGAGTTTTTTCTTTTGCAGTCTCATTGACATTGAAAGTTGTCAATACATAGAGATGTTGATTCATTTAATTCTGAAATTTCCTGATGTCATTTCTTTCTTCAATAAATCAATCCAAATACGATCGATTCCAACAGAACAATTGGCCAAATTATCTACTTCATCTAACAAAATACATGTGGATTCCTTAATTTCCTTTTTATAATTATCAGGTTCCGTCATTAGGATCTTTGTGTTGTTCCAGTTCATCATATGATCTCCGCTATTTGAACATACATGATCAGCGATTTGTGATCTTGTAATGTCTCTATTTTTGATGTTGTTCTTATGTTCCCATTTTCTTATCTCTAAAGGTCTTGATGTCTCTCCTATATAAGATTTACCACATATACCTACAAGGAATATTGTAAACACAATACTTTTATTTTTGTCTCATTCATTGGTTTCTTTCTGGTTAGAATAGATATCAAATCATTTTGTGTTTTGAAAACAGTTTTTATGTTGAATTTGGAATCAATTCTTCTTATTTTCTCTGTTGACCTCAAAACAATAATCTGGATTCCAATAATAAGATCCAGCTCGAAAAAGATCAAATGAGTTGTTTTACAACTGATTCAATGAAATATAGGTAAATATCACCGATAAGTGTTTCTTTGAGAACTGTCAAAACTGACAAACATTTTCGAAGAGTGGCGAAAGTTGATTTTCTGAAAGTTACGAATGTTTTCCTAACGACGGCTGGTGAATACTGGCCAAAACGTTGAATACAAGAAGCAAACATGATGGAAGAAGCCCAAAAAATATTCCAATTAATGTTACATCATCAAGAATTCCATGTCAACAAATAAAAAATTCAATTCAATTATTTTTTATGAGTAGGTATACAAAATGTCTTTGTGTTCATACAAATTCAATCACAATTTCTAGTCAATATTCGAAGATTTTGCCTTTAACCTTTAAATATTTGGGTTGGCCACACCTGTTCAAAATGTCAAATCTGACACAAAAACATGGTGTAACGTATACGATTGACCGTTCAATCAACATAATTGAAACACGATACGATTCAACATAGTCAATCGTTCAAGAATATAAAGATTACACAATGAGTGGTGAATACATACTCATATCATTTCTTAAACGTGAGCTATTCTCGATGGACCACCCATACAATAAATTGTCATGAAAAAGAACTTCAGAGCAGTCTCACGCATTTTCAACGTTTCGTTCTATTGTTTATCACCGTTTTCAATCGTCACGCAGATCATACTTTCACTCTATAAACGTACAGCATCAATTGCAAAATGTCCATGGAGGATTCTCTCAAACTGTGAATCCTCCAAGCTTTTATGACATTATAGGTCAAATAGAATTATCGAACAGCTATCTAAAAGTGTTGCAATCTAGTGCAATCGGTTAATGATGAGAGACTGTTATTTTACAAGAAGTGACCTTCGATTTGTTCTCCGCTATGGTTATTATCGATCTGTACCGGAATTGGTTATTGATTTTTGGTACGGTTTTTGCTGGTAGTTTGATGACCGCAAAGAGAATTAATGGCCATGTCTGATATCTGTGTAATCTTTGTTGGATAATGGATTGGTTTTCGACATTTTTTTTGGGGTTTGTTCATTTGAGAATAGAGCGTGCTATCTTCTGATGTTTTCAAAATTTGGGTGAAAAATTATGTCTGAGATAAGCTTCACATAATTTTGTGAAATTAACTTCTTTTGGTGATAAGAAAGGATAATAAGGAACGTCACGATTTGATAATATAAAGTGATGAAATACAAGAAGGAGAAAGCAGAACATTTAGTGAAAATACAGAATATAAATACTTCTAAACACAAATATTGATGTACAGGAGAATAGAGAAAAAATTCAGAAAACTAAGCTATTTTCGGTCGGTTTTTTTCTGAGCACAAAATCATAGTTTAAGTTATCTAGCAATAAAAATTTCTCTTAAATTCAATAGGTGCGTCATTATTCATTTCTGGGTTTTGAATATTCATAAAAAAACATCATCGAGCATATTTCTCGTTTAAATAATATTCAATATTCCAAGTATCTAATAATCTTCAGAACAGTGAAATTACGCATTATATGTAACTATTCAATATTGCTCAATAAAGTCAAATATTCGAAAATTTCCCCAATAATTTCTCCAATTAATATGGAACCAATTCAATCAATGATTCATTATGGAAATCAATTCTGTTAGTTTACATTGTTAACGATCTGCGAATTGAACTATATAGTTTGTATTCATTCTGGTAATTTCTACTTATATGTATATTAAATCGAACCGAGAATCATGATTATCAGTTTTTTGTTCTCTTTTGAAATATTATCCAATTATTTTCTTAAATAAACCTTAAATTAGAATATACATCCATCAATACATTATTGTATATTGTTTCATATTGAACTTTTGAGAATAGGTGAAATATATCAGTGAAAACTGGGGAGTTCATATTCATCTATGTATCAGTATCAGTTTTTTTATCATTATTTCGAAATTGAATTCGATATTTAGGAAGAAATACCACTATTTAAATCTATGGGAGATGATCACCCTTCAATAGGGTCCTGTAGCGGTTTCAGAAGAACAGAAGATTCGAAAAAGCATCACTTGGAATGCCAGACCTGGTTTAAACACCCTCCTGGCCCAAGAGCATGAATTGAGTATTTTGTCCCTAATCCACCTTGAACTGTTGGCACACCCATATCCAGAAATAAGCAATTAACCCTGCAAAATTGTCTTTCCCACCAACGTGACTCATGATAATTTTCAATGAAAAAAAGTCGAAATTAATAATTATAATTTTAATTGTGCTGTCACAGGCAAATTCTGAGAGGATTCTGACATTACCCAACGTAAGATTATACAAATAAAATAATAGACTATCTCGACTATTCAGAAGGTTACCTCATTGTCCAAACCAAGAATAAACGTCACGCTTTCTTTGTCGCTAAACGATTATAATTTTATTGGTTTGAATGGAACCAAAGAATTTGTGTAAGTTTGGTCTGGAAGTTTAGGATATTAAGTACAGATAATTTGATGATTATTTTATCAACAATCGATTGAATTATGCTTAAAAAATCAGGAAGAAGTTGTAGGGAAAGTTCGATAAATTTCATCGGTATAATTAACACTCTGTTTTGTCTGAATTAATCATGTTTCAATATGTTGATTGAACTGTATATCAAATGTATGTTTTGCACAATTATCATGTGTCAGATTTGACATTTTGAATAGGTGTTGACAAACTAAATATTTAAAGCTACTGACCGAATTTGATTCACACTGAAAACGAAATGTTGTGGAAAAATTACTTTCTATAGAAAAACTAAATGGATAAAAGGATATTTGGGGAATTAAAATTGACGACACAAGATTTTAATTATAAAACAAGCAATAAATCATGTAAAAATGAAATTTTCAAGTCACACATATAATAGGTGTAATAGAATGCAATGACTTATTGAGTTCGAACACCTTACCTATATGTTTTTTATTCGATCGAAAATAGAGAATAAATAACAAATTAGTTACTTTCTCTTACTACGTACAGATAGATCCAATGCTTTTACAAACTAATTGAACTTTTGCATGCTCTCGTCAAGTCAACAATCATTAAATCATTTCGATGTTGTCACAAAGAATACAGGAAAGAGAGTTTTTCCTACATTTAAAAACCGTATTGAATCTGATCCACTGTTAAGTTTTTTTTCTTGGAGTTTTTTACTTTATAGTGTTTTATTGCGATCGACGTTTAGTTTTCTCGTTGTTTATTTATAATAGTTTTGTTTTTGAGTTTCTAGTGGAATATTACTCAAGAAATTGTCTACGTTATATCATTGTCTCATTATACGATAAAATATTGAAGAAAAGGATTTTAAAAATAGAATCGCTACGTAATTTTGACATTCCTAACAAAATTTCTTAGAAAAACATCAAGACTCCCCAAACTTCCTAACAGATTTCTAAAAAACTTAATAGGTTTTCACTCCCAGTCTCTGAAACAGACTGCAAATGAAAAAAAACAATTCTGAAGATTTTACAAGTTTGTCTGAAGAAGGTGTCTGATATAGACACGGAAACGTTACATTATCCTTTTCATTTATTTCCTTTTTTAGTTTTGCTGTTAGGCAACAATTTTTTCAGAACCAATTTGCCCCTGACGAATGAGTGCAAGATTTTCGCAGGAGCACTTCATCTTAATCAAAAATTTTTTCATCATTTCAGTTTTAGAGACTGATGCTCAGTTGCAGGAACGTCCATTAAAATTTAAAGGTCCATTAAACCCCTAATCCTCCATTAGTTCCTTGTAATAATGGAGGATTAAGAGTTTAATGGACCTTTAAATTTTAATGGACGTTCTGCAACTGACACTGAGAGTGATAACCTAAAAAGTATTTTAGAAATACAGAATCCCAGATTATATTTCAATCAATTTCCTTACAGATGTTAGTGTTGGACATAAAAGGTTTATATGTATTTCTTTTCGTATTTTTCTCTTGATTTCTTGTGTGATAACTTCAATGAAGCAAAATTTATAGCCTCAACCTCTAGATGAGTCTCAAGATAGAAGACTTAATCATCTCTTATCATTTTACTTTCGAAAACATCAGCAATTAAATTAATAAACGTTAAGTTTGATGACAAATCAATTTTAATATTTTTCCATTGTTATCCAATTGTATTTATTGCGAAGGTCCTAGCATAATTTATTTGTGAATGAAATTATTTGCGACTTTTTCAGAATCAATTAATGTCTATCGAATTTAAACGGATTTACGAAAAAAGTATGAGGAGTTGGTAAAGCCACATTCCTGGACTCTTTCTTTGCAATCTTCACATCAGTCACTCAGGAATGTTATATTGAAAAACAGAAGCTGTATACATTTTTCTCAGTTTTTCGAGAAAATATCGGATCGACAATACAGGTGCGTAGCATGAAAGGGGCTTGAACCACTTCAACTTTCCCACATCAATTATTTTTTATCCACAATAATGTTGTATTTAATTTGTTGGTATTTAGATGATTTCAATCAATATTATTTTCCACACAATCGATTTTATTTCACCTCTATTAAATATAGCTGGGATTACGAAGAAATTACAACCAACATCTGCTTTCGAAGTGATTTTTACTCATTATATACAATCAATAAGATATAAGGTATTAGATTATAGTAATCAATGAGTGAAGTGGGAATAACTTAACGATGATGGCATTCATCGGTATTAATTTGATCGATTTAATACTGGCTTATCAATTTTTTATGCACTGTTCTTATTAGCTTTTCAATATTCGTTTTTCAACATTGATAATAGAGTTTAAGAAATAAATATCCTATTGAATCTCAATGATTTCATAAATCATCCTGTAGAGAATATTTTCAGTGATGCTAAATACTTATTTGAAAAACTCAATAGATTAAAATAAGTTTTTATTGATACTATTTTCATTCATGAAATTTTTGCATTCTATCATTTAATATTATTACTTATTTTGGGTTTTACTTTGATATCTATTTGAAAAAGAGTATTATTGTAAGGAATTTGCAATTTATCTTCGGTTCTCAAAGTATTATTAAAAAAATATATGGTTGCCATTTTGATATCTTCAAATTAAATATTAACTAGACTTCCGAATTATTGCAATGAGGCAAATGAAATGTATTTTAAATGATCACTGATACAGCGTGAAAAACTCTCATTTCAGTGTTGCCAAGTTTTTTTAAACTTAAAATATGGATTTCACATTCTGACAAGTTGTTTGGGAGCCAGATGTCAAGAATTGTTAATGGACAATTTCAATGCTACTTAGATGTCTCTGATGTATTTTATGAGATGGTTTTCCTTTCCAGTTTCTAGAGAGATTTGACTGATTATTTCTACGAGCCATTGTTTATAGAAGAGAAGAAGTTTCATTATTATCTGGATGTTAAATCATGAGAAAACTTACGTTTCTCATGAAGAATACATTTGTATTTGAATGCAATTCTTATAATCTTTTTTCACGAAAAGTGAATTGAAAAGATACATTCCATTTTCCCCTTTTGTGATCATTGGAACATTTTTTTCAACATTTTTACTGAAAATATGTAAATTCCATCATTTCAAATTGATAACTTATTTAATTATTCGTGTTATTATTTATGTGATCATAATTCCTTAACTATATTTAATCGAGCAATTAAAATGTCTTATTGAATCAATGAAGATATTGTAATTCTGCAATCATAAAATAAACGAGTTTATATTTATAAAGAAAGTGTTTTTCTACTTCGAATACATAAGAAATTTTTGACCATTTGCATGAAAAACACTCAGTTCCTGAAATTTTCAAAGGTTTTAGAACATTAACTTATAACTCAACTGATCCACCAGTAAAAGTGAACAAAACGGACAATAAAATTATATGTGCAAAAAGTTGTTGAAAATTTCAAACCATAACTTCTTTCATTCAAGCCAGTAACGCCAAGGAATTTAAAGTTGTTTTGTATGTGGTAGATCCTTTATTGGAGAAAATAAACGTCATTTAAATGTTCGAATCAAAGAAATAAAAATTTGCTCAACTAGGAATATAATAATAAGTAAAAGCTTGCCCAACATGCTTTGAATGAGGACCACAGGAGTGAAACTTCTATAGTATGCAGAAAATTGTCTGTTGGTCCCGAAACAATCTAGTTTCCAGTAATAAGATCCAGCTTAAGACAGACCGAATGATTTTTTGAACAACCGAGTCAATAGAAAAAAAGAGATATCGATGATTGTTTTCTGAGAACTGTTAAAAATGACAAATATTTTCAAAGATGGACGAAAGGAGCTTTTCTGAAAGTAAAGAGTATTTTTCTTGTCATTTGAGCATAGTTAAAATGAAAAATTCTAAAACAATTCAGAAGTGAACCATTAGAATCACGCCTATCAAAAGTAAAAAAACCGAGAAATTTTTTTGAATTCTTCCATTCATTTCATTACTTCATAACTATCACATTATTTTGTCACACGTTTTTATCATTATTCCGAAACTGAATTCGATATTTAGAATGAAACCCCACTGTTTATATCTATGTGAGATGGTAACCCTTCAGTAGGGTGTTGTAGCGGTCTTAGAAGAATAGGAGATTCGAAAAATCATCACTTGGAACGCCAGACCTGGTTTAAAACACCCTCCTTGTCCAAGAGCAAGGATTAAGTATTTTGTATCTTTATATTTATAGTTATTTAATCAACTAGGTTATTAAAGACTAATGGTCAAGATATTTTAATGCGTGAGCGGAGCGAACGTGTTAATAGTTCGAGACCATTAGTCGCTCGATTAATAACCGTGTTGATTACAAGATTTTTCCGACGATTTCAAAATAAATAGTGTAAATTCTTGGTTCAAATACATCCTCATTTGAACAAGACATACATTTGACATAATGGAATTTCTATGTATCTATGTTCCAGTAGAGTTTTGACATTTCTCGTAGTGCTTCTAAATACTTTGTGTACGGTTGCTATGAGGATTGCACATTAAATGGCTAAAAAATTGAGCATTAAAATGGGTCATTAGCTCAATTTCGTACACATTAAAATCACCTTTTATTTCGAGGTCGGCGGAAAAGGTATTTATTTGAATAGTTTTAAGTTTCAATTTTGTAAAAACGACGAGACAGGGTTTTTTCTACTGAGGTTTTTCCGAATACGTCGAATACCCCGTTTTGCACCAACCTCAGCTAGAGACTTTTTTATTCATGTATTGTATAGTGTTAGCTCTCAATTCAAATAAATAAATAAATGAGCGGAACCTAATAAAAACCTGAATAAATTCAGAAATAAAACAATTTCTTTAAACTTTTTCCCAGTTTTTCCTGTCAGAAATCATTAGTTTACATCCTGACTTACCTTCTTCCTTCTTCTTCTTCTTCCTTTTTCTTTATCAAATGAAGCAGCGCAACATCAACAAAATAAGCACGTTTCCACCACAACACTTCAACCGCCACGCGCTTAACTCTTTGATCTTTACCGCAAGAACAACTGGACCGATCGAGAGACAGAAAAACACTGTGGATTGAAAGCAAGAGTGGTGAACTCTTGTGGCTAATTGTGAATGGAATAACTAGCCAGATCTGTGATAAATATCTGGGCAATTGTGAACGATTGTAGAACGTTACGAGCCGTGAGAAAAAATTGCGAAAAGTTGTATTATCAGACATACTGGGTAATCTGATTGACGCTGAAATATATTTGGGATATTTCCATCATTTTCGCTTCTTGTATTCAACGTTCGGGGCCAGCATTCACTATCTGCAGTCAGGAAAACACTTTTGATTCTTATTTTTCAGCAAGTAACTTTTGTCGCTCTTTGAAAATGTTTGTCATTTTTGACGAATCTCAAAAAACAACCATCGAAGATATCGACTGAAATATTATCTGGAAGGATTCTGCATTTCTAGAAAACTTTTTAGGTTTTCACTCCCAGACTCTGAAACAAATAATTACAAAAAATTAATTAATTTGAAATGCTCCTGCGTAAATCCTTGCACTGATTTGGCCTTCCAGAAAAAAGAAAAAGAATTGGTTTGAAATTCAACATAAGAACAAACCAATGAATGAGACACAAAAATCAAAAAATTGTGTTTACAATATTCCCTGTTTATGTGGAAAATCTTATACAGGAGAAACATCAAGACCTTCAGAGATAAAAAAACGCGAACATGAGAAAACCATCAAAAGTAGAGACATTACAAGATCACAAATTGCTGATCATGTCTGTTCAAATAGCGGAGATTATATGATGAAGTGAAACAACACAAAGATCCTAATGACGGAACCTGACAATTTTGAAAGGAAAATTAAGAAATCCACATGTATTTTGTGAGATGAAGTAGATAATTTGGCCAATTGTTAGTTGGAAACAGATCGTACTTGGATTGATTCATTGAAGAAAGAAACATCAGGAAATTTCAAAATTAAATGAATCAACATCTCTAAGCATTTCCTACTAATTAAAGATTTCTTATTGAAGCAGTTGTATACAATTCATTTGATCTTTTTCAGACTGATAAGTTTCGGCTATTGACGTGAAAGCTACGTTTAAGTTTTTCTGCTTTTGATATTATGGAAGCTTCATTCCAAGAAGTCCTATGGTCTTCATTCGAAGCATGTGAAACAAGATTTGACATATCAGAAAAACTCGTTAAACTTCAAATTTAGGACTTACTGATATAGGACTAACTAAACGGAGAATTTTTATTAGTTTGTCTATGATATAGGAACTTCGAGACAGCGGGATCCAAAAGATATCTGGATCTTGGTAAGAAGCAATTGCACCTCCTCACTGGCTTTCTTACAGGACATTGTCGCCTTAGGAAGCACCTGTTGAGGATGGGATTGTCGGACACTGACGAGTGTAGGTTCTGTGGGGAGGAGGAAGAAACCCCAGTTCACCTAGTCACGGAATGCCTTGGCATTACGAGCCTGAGGAGGAAATGCCTTGGACAAGAAACTTGTAAGAGTGAGGAACTAGCCTCGTTGAAGTCTTCACAGTTACTAGATTTCATTAGATCTCTGGAACTGGACGGCGAGCTGTGAAGGTTTTTTTTTGGCCAGAACAGCTCTGTAAGGGGGCACAATAGACCTTAAGGTCGCAGTGGACTGTAACCCCTCTGTAAACTATCAACTATCAACTATGATATAGGATCTCGAAATATTCAGGTCTCATTCTCAGCTGATCAATATTAACGATACAAAGACTTGTTCAAAACTGTTGAAAAACAGAAATTAACCAAAGATTGCTTGAGAAAAATTTTATTCAACCATTAGTAACACAAGAAAATATATTTACAAGAGATGGCATTGCCTAAAAAGCGTTAGAATTCACATCAGTCTTTTCTTCAGTTTCGTAATATTGTTGAAAAGTATTCATTTTGAGATATTACGAGAATTACTCACAAATGAGATATAAGTCTTTTTACATTTCAAATATCTGTACAAAAACTTGAAAGTGAATATTTTTCAACATAACGAATAAAGAAAAGAAAACGAAAAAGTTTTCAATCTAAATTAGTGCACCAAACAGAGATATCTATACCTACATTTCAAGTATACACACATTTATGACTCATAAATAAATACTTAAAATTTGAAGTGGATAATTGAATAAGTATATATTAAAACATTACTTCTAATGCTGTGACATAAAAAAGACTAATTTCAATATTCTGAAAATGCCCATCATAATGCACAGCAAATTGATTAACATTTTCATTTTTTTTCAGTTTCGTATCAATACATTCCAAAATCTATAATGTTCCTGATGAATCAGATGAAATTGTGAATATTTTTCAATAAATAATACAAAAAACGACTAGAGACTGTCCAAATAATAATTAAATGCAATAATAAAAATTACATCAAAGTGAGGAAATATCTATACATTTATTTCTAATCAACATTATAAATTAACCAAATCAAAATTCAAATAGAAATTATAATTTTATTTCAAATTTTGAGTATGTATAATGTATATTCATTTTATGAATTCTAAAGATGGAAAAAATTATAATTCAATTCAACAACAAGATTTGCCAGCATACTGAAGAACTGTGAATGCTACAAACATTATCACATTTATGCGCAATAACATCAAAAATTAATCAAATCATAATAACCTATGAATTAGTTAATATATCAAATTGCTCTGAATAAAATTCATGATAAATGATGGCGAACTCAATTGGAAATTACAATTTTCATTTCCTAGAAATATAATATTCATTTTTTGTACTTGAGAGAGAAAATTTTTCCATTTACCATTATCAGTTACAGGAATTAAGTTTTTACCGAAATTATGAATCATCGTTCACGCAAATCACATTTTGATGCTCAATTTTTTCGCAACCTTCAATGATGTGTTTCCACGGGAAAATTGAAAATATTTACCTCTGATAAGTTCTCTAATAGACGGTATTATAAGTTTTGATATTCCAATTAAAACACATGCAAAGTTTTTTTCTATTACAATATTGCAATTAAGCAAAAAACTGACCTCAATGATATGAATACTTAACATTTAGTCTGACGGTTTTCCTTATTTGTATTTTAATTTCATTCTGTTTGAAATGACGTTAGAACTTCCTGGGCCTGAACTCCAAATTTTGATTCGAAAGGAGTCGAAAGAAAATGTTTGAAACTAGGGGAAAAGATTTGGAACACCTTAAAAATTGGCTGAAAAAACAACCACATCTCCCTGACGAATTGGGTAAGAACTACGAATTATTTCAGATTTTTCTTGATGAGGTCAGTGTTAGAAACGAAACGAAGGAAATTAATTTTTCATCATTTTCAGGTGATGTACAGCTTTTGAATTATTGAGAGGATGTGATTTTTCACTGGAAAGAGCGAAAATTAAAATTGATAAGTACTTTACTGTGAGAACTATTATGCCAGACTTCTTCATAAATAGGAATATAAGAAGTCCTGAGCTGCAGAACTTACTAAATTTGGGTGAGTTTTCCTGATTAAAGTTTCCCTTCAAGATTCTTATATTATCAAATCAATTAATTCAATATTTTTTCACAAAAATATGTAGAAAAATATTTATAGGATTAAAACAGCATTCTTTTCTTGATGATGGAATGCTGACCGAAACGTTGAATACAACAATATTTAAAAAAAGCCCACAGCAGGAGCTTGCAATTTTGCATGAAAATTCAGTATATCAGTTTTATTCACAAAATAAATTTCACTTGAATCGGATATCCCGATATGGAAATATAGAGATCAATATTAAAATTGAATTTTCTACGGTTCTGTTGACACTATGGCCAAAAAAATTTGGATGAGATTTCAGTATAACATTATTCATTCACAAAAAAAATTTACTTGAATCGGATATTTTGTAATGGAAATATAAAGATTTTTCTTTTCAATATTCCAATTGAATTTTCCATGGTGTTGAATGGCCATATTTTATGGAACACACCTTGTACTATTTGGCTGGTTAACGAATTCAACATTGGAAACGGAACACACCCTGAAAATTTTAAGTCTGTAGGACAATCCCTCGAAAGTTATTGTGCTAACGGCTAGACCACGAATTTGTCATCAGGGAGAAGAACTTTATCGTTTAAGACCATTTTCGGCTTAAAATTCGAAAATAAAGACATTCGGGATTTTTTTGTTTTCTAATAAATCACGAATGGCTTAATAATTTCAAGTTTGCTCGAAATATTTGAACGAGATTTTTTGCGCAACTTTATTTCACATTGAATATAGTTCGTTCACGAAAGGTTGAGCTGTCGGTTGGCCATGGAAATTTGGCATATTCCACTGTATATATTGAAATTTTAGGTTATATTATTTATTTTATTTTCAGATCGATACGCAATGTTGTCAATATTGCATAGAGTTCTCTGATAACTCGCAAGCTCGTCGGACGAGGCCGGGTACATTCGGCAACGTTGACTTTATTTTACGTTATTATGACAGCAAATACTGCCAACTTCAGAGAAATAAACAAACGCCTACTACGTGCTCAACCTTTCGTGAACGGACTATATAAGTACTTATATAAACAAAAGTGGCGTGTGTACCTACATTGACTTCCATATTTTTAGGGAAAAAATTGAGTGTTGTGTCCAAAATGCATAAGTTTTTATAAATTTTCATTGGATTAAAACAGAAAAGGATCTCCTGCTTTTTTTCTAGGAATAATTTCAATGAATTCAGTCAAGAATTTCAGTCGATGTTTGTACTCAAAAGTCCATCAGTATTTTCTCACCGAAAAAGAATTATGCTCGAAGTAAGAAAATACTACTATTCAAACTATTTTTTTAGACTAGCCTGTGCTCTTCCACGACTCACCCCAGAAGGACGAAGGATTTTAGTCCTTAGAGGATACGATAAGAACTTAGATACACCAAATGTCACCCACTTCATAAGAATAGTTTTTTATGTTCGGTGATATCAGACTAAAGGAAGAAGAATTCGGTGGTGTACAGGAGAAGTAGCCATTTTTGATGCCAGCATTTTGACAGCAGGGCATTTCAGCAGGGCTGCTAATCCTGTTTTGCTGAAGAAGTTTTTGGTTTGCCTCAGGGTGAGTAAACAAGAATTCAAGAAAAGCCCTGTCCAGGAGCTTTTGAGCGCTCGTACTTTGGTGGAGCAATAAGACTATTACCTCAAATATCAAATATATAAATGCAGAATTTCAGCACAATCAGAACTGTATTCTGAAAATTATTCGAAAAATGAAATATGTAAAAATCAATAATAAAAAAATTCAATTCTCTGGTTCTGAGGATGCGATCCTCTTGAAATTGAGCAGTAACACATCCAGTATATCAATTTTGATTAACAAAATGAATTTCACCTGAATCGGTTATCCTGTTAGAAAAATATGAAAATTCTTCTTTTTAATATTCCAATTGAATTTTTCTATGGATCTATCACCACAAAATTCTGCAGGATGCTTAATATGAGCTTCTTGCATATGGCCGCAACATTTCAATTCGATGGGTTTTGTTTTTCTGAGATATTGAGGAACAAAAATTTTGAATGGCCATATTTTATGGAACACCCTATACGATTTGGCTGATTAACAAACTTAACCGAGCTATTTGGGAACCGAACTCACCCTGAAAATTTCGAGTCTCTAGAACAATCCCTTTGAAAGTTATTGTGCCAGACGGCCCCACGGACAGAATTGAATTTGACCACGAACCCGTCATCAGGAAGTAGAACCCTATCGTTTGAGACTATTTTCGGCTCAAATGGGCATTTCCGGACAAAGTATTTTGAAAACAATGAACTTTCAGAAAATCATAACAATTAATCATTTTTTGTTTCGTAGTCAGTTTTTCGAGGAAAAATTATAGAAATCTGATCTTAGTTAGTATCCTAAAGTATCTTAGGTCATTTAGGGTTGTCTATCTGCACTGAAGAGACTCCAGAAGTCTCCGGTTTATTCATTCAATTTGAATTCTTTCGATGTATTGTAAGCATCGGACAAAAAAGGATTGTGATATCAATTGATTGATATTCATTGATTAATATTAATCTCTTTTTAAACAATTCTTCAATGAATTTTTTCATGATTTGCAATTTTTCAGACTTATCCTATGAAAGTGAAAGAAATTCATATCGTAAATGCAATACCAATGGTTGATGTGGTGATAAATTGGATAATGTTATTTGTGAAGCAAAAGTACAGAAAATTGGTATACGTACATACTTCAATTGAAACTTTGTATAAGTATATACCTAAGGATCTCCTCCCAGAAGAATATGGCGGTGAAGTGGGTAGTCTTGTAGACTTAACAAGTAAGTATCGAGTTAGATTTCTGATAGAACATTCAGGAAAATCATTAATGTACAATTGTTAATTGAGTTCTTTTCTGCTTTCCCATGTTATAATTGTATATTATGCAACGAGCGTATAATGATAGCTACTCGTATATTATTCGCGAGTAGCATACTATACTTTATCCCCGACTACTGAATATATTTCTTGAAGATTTTTACATTTGGAGACCGCGACGAGACCCTTCTATGACAAGCGTGGAAAAAGTCAAATTGACACATGAGAAAATTTTGAAAAACTGGTCATTGCATATTTTGTAATGAAAAATGCTTTAATTGATATAATAAAAGTACAAAGTATGCCTATATTTGTTAGTTGGAGTACTTTAGAATACTGAATAAATACCAATTTAAAGAATATTATATCAAAGCTAAATCTCCCTTCTTCCCTTGTGATTAATGGGTGTTATTAAGGCCGAGGACAGAGACGTACAATTGACAGATTTTACAATAGTCATGACTAAATAGACAAGCATTTTCATTATTATTTTTAAATGATTAGAAAAGTATGTCAGAATTTATAGAATTTGGTGAGAAATGATAGGTTTTCGAGGTAGCTGAATAAGAGAAGAAACTGAAATCCTGTCTGCATGCGTTTTAAATTAAGTGAAGAATTTTCATTACAGATCAATGGATCAAGAAACTAGAGAGTTATACAGAATGGTTCGAAAAACAAGAAAATTTCAAATCAGATGAGTCTAAAAGGCCAGAAAAACCGAAAAATTATGATGATCTCTATGGCTTAGAAGGCAGTTTTAAACAATTGGAAATAGATTGAAGAGAATCGAAAGAGTTAGAATTGGTGGATTCGATTCATTGATGTTCCTAAATAGGAAAAGATAATGATTCATTAGTTAGTAAAAAGTTATGATAATATATTAAATCATTGTTTCGTTTGGTGTTTGTTTTATAAACCTACCTTTTCATTATGTGGTGATGAAATTGTGATTTCAATTTAAAAATGGTGGAAGCATTCTACTTTTCATAGTGGATTGTATCGAAAAAAGAACCCATCATAATGGGTGCAGTGCATTTCTAAAACTCAATAATAGAATAACAAATCATTAGGCATCTGCATATGAAATTTTCCGCTGGTATACCAATTTTTCCCTAATTTAGTACCTATTCCATTCAATTCAATTTATATTTGGATATTTAAAGTTAATGTTTATTTTCTATTCTCATTAAATATATTTTCAAGAATTGTGGAAGAATAGAATATAAATATTATATAGTCAATTCTTTCACATAGCCTTATAAAACTGATCGAAAATTGCGTAATCTTATTTGTTTCATTTTCATTCGATGCAAAAATATACCTACCCTCTATCTAATATTACAATAGGTAGGAAAAATTGAGCAGATTTATTTTAAAATAATTTTCTATACAGAAGTATTCACTGATTTTCCCAAATTTTCTTACAACTTTATCCAATGCGTACTTTAATCAGTGGAATCAAATAATAAATATAAATAAAATAATATGTCAAAAACAATCAAATGAAATGTGACAAAAATTCCAGACATGAAAAGGCTTGAATACGAAATTTTTGTCACATCATAATGAGCAAAACTTAGTCAATATTCAACTTTTTAAAGCTTCCTTCTAACCCAAACAGATCATTGTAATTGGTTGGTTTTCCTGGCCTCTTAGACTCGTCCGCCTTAACTTTTTCCTGCTCTTTGAACCAGGGAGTATATGATTCAATTTTTTTTATCCATTCCTCTGAAAAATATTTCATAAATTCAATAATATTTTCAACCCATGAGAGCTCATGAAATATAGAAGTAGAAAATTATATTATTCGGTAAAAATCAACAAATACCAAACTCATATTTCCAGGCTTGTCAAGTTCAAGCGGTTATACCATCAAGAGCATCCTCAAACTCGAAATGACTGCACCAAATTTTGAAATATAAGAGTCCAAAAGTACCTCATATCATTCAGACTAATTCCTTAGTTCTGAAGAGACCTAGAAGGTCAAAACAGCTGACCAGGGATGCTCTGGATGATGTTAACCTTTGTAAGTTCTTTGAACGTGGGGTGAGACTAGCTCCGAAGTATGATTATTTATTATTGAATTATAAATTTTCATTTTTTATCTCCATATTTTTTAATGTACAAAAATGAACCATTACCATTATATTGTGCTAGAGTTCCTGCAGTTCCTCCATATTCTTCTGGTAAAATATCTTTCGGAACAAATTTGTAGAGGGTTTCTAAGGAAGTATGGCAATGTACTCTCTTTCTTAGTTTTTCCTTCACGAGGGTTTCACCCAAGTCACCACTGTGTCTACCAAAGGTGTGGCATTGACTATATGAACCTCTTTTACTTTCACTGGGTAGGCTTCCTAGTAGAAAAAGTGAGAATTAATTCAAGAAATTGATTTTCATGGAAAACTGTTGCTTATTTTGTTCAATCTTAACTTGATAAAATACAGGATACAGCAGAGGTTCATTAAATTTTAAAATTTCCTGATGTCATTTCATTTATCAATAAATCAATCTAAAATACGATCTATTCCAACAGAACAGTTGGCCAAATCCTCTACTTCATCTAACAAAATATATGTTGGAATAGATCGTATTTGGACTGATTCATTGAAAACAGAAATGACATCAGGAAATTTCAAAATTAAATTAATCAACATCTCTATGTGTTGACTACATTCAATGTCAGTTAGACTACAAACGAAAAAGACACAATTCCAAAGATTTTCCAAGTTTGTCTGAGGAAAGAGTCTGATATAGACACTGAAAAGTTACGTTATCCTTTCCATTTATTTTTTTTTTTGTTTCACTGTTAGGCAACAATTTTTTCAGAAGCAATTTGCTCCTGACTGATTAATGCAAGTATTTGAGCAGAAGAGTTTCATCTTAACTAAGAATGTTTTAATTGTTTCTGTTTCAGAGGCTGGGAGTGAAAATCCGAAAAAGTTTTCTAGCAATAAAAAGCTACGCTCATAATTCTCCTTTAATTATTCCACGTTCAAGCTTACCTGGACGCAAACCAAGAACTTCTTTGCTAAAATTGGGTTTGCAGCTCTAGCGAAATGTCCAGCTGTCAAAACACTGGCATCCATAATGTAAACATCGCCAGAAACACCATATGTTTCTACTTCAAGTCTGATGTCACCAAGCATTAGGGCTAATTTCATAATGTGGGCTAAATTTGGTGTTTCTATGTTCTTGTCGAAACCCCTTATGATTGTTACTCTTCGGCCTTCTGGGGTTAAACCTGGTAATGGTGGACCTTGACTGCAATTAGAGGAAAATATAAGGAGAAAGTCGATAAAAAACCAGCTTTTTCACTCTGAATTATGTTCAGCCCATGGTACTAAGGTAATATAAACTAAAGCAATTCATTAAGTTCTACCTATCTTAAAAATTTAAGAAATGCCCTGAGCAGTAGTTTAAAGCTCGTTCTGGGTCAATGAGTGACATTCATACGCCCTTTTGGCATGTGTAATGGCCTCTTCGTTTCCTTCGATTCCCAAATAGCCCATATTTTTCTTGCCTACCTCATTGAGTTTGTTCCGGCACTCCCAGAACATTTTTGATTCGATGACGTAGGAGCTCAGTGCTTTAATAGCAGCTTGACTATCTGAGTGTATGGCTATATCGCACTTCTGATAGTTTCTTTCTAGATTTATGTCTAGACTTTTTTCAATAGCTAAGATTTCCGCTTGAAAGACGTTCATATAAGAGCCAAGCAACAGTGCACACATGGTACTTGGCTCGTATATCCCAGCGCCAGCTCCTGTAGAGGTTTTGGAACTATCTGTATACCATTTTACCGTATTTTTTGAGGTTATAGAAGGTATATTCCTGTTCCCATTCCTTTCTTTCACTTCAATGTCCTGAAGTTTTTTTCAGTGCTTACTTTCATGATCATTACATCACTAAGGAGGTTCGCAGATGAGATGTAGTTGTTCAGAGAGGACCGGACTCTCTGATTCTTTATTCTCTCGCATTACCCGTACCTTCCTTAGATATTCTGAGGATAGCCTCATGGGCTACCCTATCAATCACTAGATGTAGAGGTGTGAGATATCCGTTATGACCTCGAGTGCCCTAGTTGGGCACGTTCTCATAGCTCCAGTGATGCAGACACAGGAAATCCTCTGTACTTTATCTTGCCTTTTTTTCGTACCTACCTGACTTTGCTCAACAAGCTCTATCGTTGTCAGAAAATAGTGAATGCTGCTTACTGAGCTCCTCACAAGTCACTGTTCTGTGAGATATCCCCTGGACAAAATTATATTCTTAAAAGTTCTGACTCACCCTAACTTGGTTATAGCCTTAAGCTCAGGCCTATTTATATCCCTGTCAGTGAAAAATTCTGGTAATGCTGCCCTCATAGTAAAATACATATCCAGTTTTTTCTTTGTTCTTTCAAGGGAAAAATTGCAACCTCTAAGAAAGCTCAATATACGTTGATCATCTGAAAATGAGAATAACAAAAATATCTAAACTGCATGAATTTCAGTGCGTAAAATGTTTACCCCAAGTGTCAGGAAGATGTGGTTGTTTAAGAAGCCATTCTTTCATGTGTGCCAGGTCTTTGTCCCTAGTTTTAACGTCCTCATTAAATGATTTCCAGATAAACACACGCTGTTCTGGTGTTGGTAGTACAAGAGCCATTATCTATGAAAAATCAATTTTTAAAAATTAAGGAAACAGATTTTGTAGAGATACAGAGTGTCCCGAAATATATGCCACAAAATTCAACAGAACGTTTTTGAAGAAGCCGTAGTCAATGAAAATTCTGAAAAAGATTGAGTATAAGCGATCTGAAATTTTGAGAGTTGGTTCGGGTTCCAAACGCCGCGATTGAGGTAATTTACAAGTCAAATCGGTTCAGTAATATAGGGGTTTGACATTCAGAATTTTTTGATATTTTCCTGATATTTTTCAGAAAACACAAGCGGTCCTTTCATTTGGAATTGATAAGCCGCCAAAACTCTGTTCGCTATAACTCTCGAACGAATCAAAAAATAAGTCTCCCCTAAATTTTCTTAAGAAAGTCCTGTTATATTTTGTTGCATATATTTTGGGGTACCCTGTGTTTTTTTCTCCTAAATTGAATATTTCATCAAATCGGGCCGAATTAGTACATAATCAATATGAAATCAGTGTTTGATTGAAACTAGATATCATTTTTTTAATATTCAATATTGTAGAAATAATCGAGAGTTCATAAAAAGCCTGTGTAATGATTTTCGTAAAAACTGCAAATATTTCCAAATAGGAGTTCTATTTTGGGAGAACTCAATAAAAAATTGACCGATAGATGTTTGAAAAGATAATCAATATTGATATTCCACCATGATGAGTAAATAAAGCAATTATTTCAGGTAATTCAAATGATTTTTAAGCAAAGAAACAGTTCTTCAGCTCATTTCAAATTTGGGAATTTCCGAATGGAGCAAGATGGTACCTTAAATATTATTGAAGTTGAGTTTTTTATAGCATTGGATGACGTTATAAATGTTGACTATATTGGAGGTCATTTTTCAGTGGGATAAACAACTTTTTTCTTAGAGTAATAAGACGAAATGAGACAAACATAAGAGATGTATGATAAACCTTGATCTATTATGCTCAATAACGATCAGGAGGTTCAACTGTTGATCTCTTACAATTAAATAATAATTAATAGAAAGGTGGGATACTCTAGTGGAATGAATGATATTATATTCGTTGTATAACTTGAGGAAAGCATATTGCTGTCTGGAAATACATACAATGTGGAATGAAAGTCGAAAGAATATCAAATAGTCCTATAATGCTTCATCGAAGAATAATGAAGTTTTTATCGATTAATTCTACCTTTTTCTGCTGGAAATAATGTTTATTTCTTTGATTGAGTTATGTTTCAATGGTGAATTATATAACTTTATTTAGAATGACACACCAAATTATTGTTCGGTTAATTACGTGTATGAATAATATTCGAATTGTTTGAACAGTCGGTTTTTTAATACTTAAAAATGAATTAATGTATAAACTCTATTCAATTCATATTTAAGAATAACATCGAAAAATTTTCGTGAAAAAAATTATTATTTGAATTAGCAATAATGTTTTGTCTGGCGAATAAGTCAGATGATAAGATTGAATATCTGAAATTACTCATAAAAACTGTAGAATAATACTGATGGTTTTTTGAGCGCTCGTTCTACTTGAACAAGTGCTAAATCCTTCTGCCCAAATGTCCGTAATTTTCGAATTTTGAGCCGAAAATGGTTTCAAACTAAAGGGTTCGACTCCCTGATGACGAATTCGTGGTCAAATTAAATTATGTCCCTACATGGAGCCTTCCGACTGGCCTTAAGCACGAAAACTTTCGAAGGAATTTACCTAGAGACTTGAGATTTTCTGAGAATTAAGCTCCCAAATACCTCGATTGAATTCATTAACTCGCAAAATCTTACAGGGTGTTCCATAAAATATGGCCTTTCAAAATACCCATTCCTAAATATCTCAGACAAAACAAAACCAATCAAAATGAAATTTTGCGGCCACATGCAGACACTCATTTTATGGCCATAGTGTTAACTGAACGATAGAAAATTCCATTGGAATATTGAAAAGGAGAATATTCATATTTCCATTACAAGATATCCGATTCGAGTGAAATCTATTTTGTGGTTGAAATTGATATACCGAATGTTAATGCAAAATTTCGAGAGGATCGCATTATCAGAACTATAAAATAAAATTTTTTCCAATTATTGATTTTTTACATATTTAATTTTTTGAATCATCTTCAGAATATAATTCCGACCCAGAAAATTTGTATTCATATACTAAGCATGAGTCTCAAGTCCCATACGAAATTTTGAGGTAATAGCATTATTGATCCATCAACGACAACCGCTCAAAAGCATCTACTCAGAACCTTTCTTAAATTTTTTATCAGAATTTTCCTTCATTATCTAAAGTTTTCTTCAATTGAAATTCAATGCAGGAAAACTTAAAACTTCCATAAGTAAGACAAGTATTAATAGTAAAAACTCTTTTCATTTTATAAAACTTGAATAGCTTTAAGGAGAAAAGAAAAACCAATAATTTAGAAGCGAGGATCATCTCAATAAAAATATGTCAATTTGTAGGTAGGTACTCAATTAAAATTTGAATTAAGTTGAGCAAATTAAAATTTCTAAATAAATATGTTTCAAACCAAGAAGCGTATAATATTATAATAACCTAATAAGTAAAAATAAAATAAAGGAAAAACATTTATAAAAATTCACACAATAAAAAAAGATAAAAAATATTTCAAAGTGCTCACCAAAAAATTTGTAAGTAGCAGCAGCTAAAACAACACAAGTAAACTCTTTGGCACCTTCCTCATAAACTAACTGACATAACCCTATAGAAAGTTGTGTCAACAGTTCTAAGATCAATTTAAGAATAATTCATATCAAATTAACCGGTGCAAAATGTGGTTTGACTTCGTGATTATCACCATCTTGACTAATAACCCATTAGGATAGATACTTATTAGATCGCAAATCACCTTTGCAACCTTCAGTACATTACGTAGGTTGCGATGGAAGATATTTGAAGAAATTCTGACGTCAAGTTCAAATTGAACTCGGTTAATCTATCAACTCTGGGAGTTTTTTATGTGCGGTGAAAGAGGATTGAAAAAATTTGTTTTGCGTTTGATGCGTGTTTTGTGGAAATAATTTCTTCACAAAATTTATATATATTCTTTTGAAATCAAAAGCATAATACAATACATAAAAAAAAACAAAATTCCCTAACTGAGGTTAGTGCAGAACGGGGTACCATACTATTTTTTCACATAATACCAGAGCTAGGGGAAAAATTTCAGTAGAAAAAACCCTGTCTCGCCTTTCGAATAAGAACATTACTTAAAAACTATTCGAATGTTCGAGGAATTTTTTTTTATTGACTTCAACAGATAACCCTCTCCCAGATGCCTTCGGAATTTTGAATCTGAAACGAAAAAAGAAGCAGAAGAAAGGAATAGAAAAATAAAATGATTGAAGTTCTATTAAATCGATTTAAAATTAACAATCCAATTCAAACACGACTCTGTTACTTAATGTATAGCCCTCAATCCATCCTGAAATTTAAATATGGGACAATTATTCATCCGATGCTCTATTTTCACCTCTGCTTCTCCGCATTCGCAACTAGAACTCTCAACTGAATTCCACTTGAAAAGCATGCTATCACAACGTCCATGACCTGTTCTTATACGATTAAGAACAGTCCAAATTTTCCTTGGAAGATCAAATCCAGGAACTTCATTGGAGGGATCAGTTATTAAATCTTTGTTTTGAATATTACATTTTACTCGCATTGCCAAATTGCTTTCATTCGAGGTCATAAAATAATTGGACCAAAATGGTTTACGTGATTTTAATCGAGCCATCTTTTTGTCTAGAATAAAGGAAAGTATTTGATATGAATTTGTAGACGAATTAAATTTATTCCAAATTTACAAAATTAGGGCCTGCTTGCGGATATGTGGAGGAGCAAACTTTGAAAGAACTGCTAACCATAGGGTTGGTTTTGACTTTATTGTTCCAGTTACTATTCTCATGGAAAAGTTATACAGTGTATGATTTATTCAGTAAACTTGAGGATAGGTTTTCACAAAATTTGTAGTATATCAAACAATATAAAATGTGTCTTTTGCAATATTATCAGGAAAAAATATTAACAGGGCATTAATTTCTGCATATGGTACAAGAGCACTAAGGAAAAACCTCAGTTAAAAACGCTGTCTTCCCATGAAAATGAAGTTGTTGGATGCGAGGAATTATTTGAAGAATAATCTGGAATATTCACCTTGGAGTAACATTTGAACTTTCCTTTGCAATTTCCTCGATATTCGGGAAAAGATGGTCTACAACCTGAAGGATTTATTGGACCAGATCTCATCTTAAGGCTTTTCAGGCGGTTTCGAAGTTTTACTTGCAAGATATCATCAGTTTTAAAAAAATCATAATTGATGCATTCAAGTATAATTGCTTCTACTTTTTTCAAATGTAAAGTTCTTCATTTAGGTTTTCATATCTATCCTCTTCTTCGAACATATTATTACATTTATAAGGAGAAAGACTTTCTTTGATTGTGGCCTTGCATCTCACCTGAAAATTGAGAACACATCCACATTTTTCTATGTTAATTATATGAAATGTTCACACATGCAATAACGATGTTTTATATCCGAAATAATATGGTTTTTTGCCGTTTTTAAGGCAACACTAAGCCACATTTCTTACTGAACAGTCATTTGCTGAGGAAAAACAGGATATCTGTTAAAAAATAGTGATAATATATAGTTTCGGAGTAGTCAGTAGACAGTGCATTCACCAAATAAAGTTTGATAACATGTATATCGCAACTGAAAATAAATATTTTCGGTACCAAGAAACACTCTCAGTAATTTGAACCATAAAGTAACTGGCAAAAGCAATAAAGTGACTTTACTATGGGTGCCATGTCATTATGATGTTTAAGGAAATGAGAAAGCCCATAAACTTGGAAAAAGAAAATCAATGGTAACACCTGCTGGACCTGAGCCTTTCTGTGGGCTATAGAAAGACCAATATAAGGCAGCGTTCAGCAATGAGAGTTGAATAATAGAATAGCCCTCTGGAGCAACATTCCTGCACTTACTCAGCCCAAAAAATGCGTTATGATTTCACCCCAGAAAGCTAATGGGACAGAACAAAAGATCAACGTCCCCAGTTCTAATTTTTCTAATGATATTTCAAGTTGAATTTTTGGAGAGGTTTGTTAGCCAATAACAAAATATACAATAGTAAATTCTTTATTACAAAACGAAAAATGAGTAGATGCAAAACGACAAAGATGAGCGAAGTACGTAGAAAATTTATGAAACTAGAAATAATCACGAAAACACAACAATACAGAAACGAAATCAAACCAAAATAAGCACAAACACTTCCTCCAAAAACAAATAATCTCTACTTCCGTATAGCCCAGCTATCGAACTTTTTGGTATGAATCAACGAAGTGTGCATGATTTTTTTGGAATGGTAAAGATCTATTTTTAATCGATGGTGAGTTGTCTGAAGCTTCCGTCCAAACCAAAGAGGTCTTCGTAGTTGGTAGGCTTGCCTGGGCGCTTAGATTCGTCAGCCTTGATGTTTTCTTGGGCTTTGAACCAAGGGGTGTAGTCCTTCAGCTTCTGGATCCATTGCTCTGTGAAAAATTCAACATTAATCTCACAAATTTCTAGATTTTACGAAGATTGTTGGACCCCTAAGGGAACCATGAGGTACACCCCAAGTTTGGTATGTATTGAGTTTGAATTATTACCGTTGAATTCGGAGATCTTTCCAGCACTGCCGCCATATTCTTCAGGGAGGATGTCCTTAGGCACGAATTTGTACAAGGATTCCAAGTTCTGGTGGACGTGAATCCTGTTACGGATCTTCTCCTTCAAGAAAGGTTTCACCCAGCTTATAACAGTATCTACCAAAGGAGTAGCGTTTACAACATGTACTTCCTTCAGTTTGACAGGGTAAGCTTCCTAAAAACACATTGGCGTTAGGGGAAGAATTAAAAAAGTTTTCTTTGTTGTTACCTGGACGCAAACAAGGAATTTTTTGACGATGGTAGGATTGACTTTAGCGAAATGTTGAGGGGACAAGACTGTAGCATCCAAGATGTAGACATCGCCAGCAACACCAACTTCTTCTGCTTCCAAACGAATGTCACCAACCATAAGAGCAATCTTCATGAGGTCTGGCAAGTTAGGAGTTTCAATGTTCTTGTCTAAACCTCTCATAATAGTGACTCTTCTGCCTTCTGGTGTTAAACCAGGTAATGGAGGCCCTTGGCTGAAAATTATAGGTTAAACAGATTCAAGAAATGCAAATTTTGATGAGGTTATAGGTTAAGTAATGTTAAGTCAGGTTGGGTTAGGTAACGTTAGGTTAGGTTCTCTCTAGTCTGTAGACTAGAGAGATTCAAGATATTCAAATTCTGACTTGCTGATAAGGTTAAGTTAGGTTGGGTTAGGTAGGTTCTCTACAAATTACAGATTAGAGAGATTCAAGAAAAGCAAATTTTGACTTACTGATAAGGTTAGGTTAGGTAAGCTAAGAATGCCAAATTCGAGAGAATCGAGAAATGCAAATTTTGTCTTACTGATAAGGTTAAGATAGGTTAGGTTACGTTAGGTTCCCTACAAATTAGAGATTAGAGTGATTCAAGAAAAGCAAATTCTGACTTGCTGTTAAGGTTAGGTTAGGTTAGGTTGGCTACAAATCACAGATTTGAGAGCTTCAAGAAATGCAAATTTTGACTTGGTGATGAGGATAGATTGAGTAAGGTTGGGTTAGGTTAGGGGATTCTTGAAATGCAAATTTGTACATTTTGATAGGGTTAGGTTAGCTTGGCTACAAATGACAGATCAGACAGATTCAAAAATAAAATTTCAACTTGCTGATGTGGTTTGAGACACTCACCCAATTTTGCTGAGAGCTTGAAGTTCGGGAAGGTTCATATCTCTGTTGCTGAAAAATTCTGGAATAGCTGCCCTCATGGTGAAGTACATATCCAGCTTCTTCTTGCATTTTTCCAGGGAGAAGTTGCAGCCTCTCAAGAAGGTCATAATACGGGTTTCATCTGAAAGAAGAACACTGTTTGAGGAAATTCTGGATGCAGAAATTCTGGACATTGAGATTAAGTGCAATGATCAATTGAGAAAAAAATGAGATTGTTTTGTTGTGAAAATGCCAATAAGTTAGTGATTCTATTCCTTCAAAAGAAGTCTCTTAGATCTTTTTCTGGGTCTGCTAAGATTATGACTAGATTATTAAGTATATTTCTATTTGTCTTAAGATTATTATGGCATATTACCCCAAGTGTCAGGGAGATGGGGTTGCTTCAAGAGCCATTCCTTGATATGCTGCAAATCTCTGTCTCTGGTGTTAATGTCTTCGTTGAGTTCTTTCCTGATGTTGATTTGGAGTTCAGGGCTGGGTTGTACGAGAGTCATCTTGATCTGAAAAAAATCGAAATAAAATATTTACTGAAGATATACCAAGAAAATAAATTGACATAAAAGTATAAGAATTGTCACCATATTTCAAAAGAGAAATATAATCAACTAAAACAATATTTTACTGCTTTCCAAGTGAATTGTTTTTCATCGACTTTCTTGTACAGTAATTTAACTGTTAAATATTCATTTTTCTGCTTCGTTTGTTAATTAGAAGGTCTTTGGTGTTTTGGACCAAATTGTTACATACTTGGGCTCACAGTGCATGAAGAAAATATGTAATTGAAACAAGTTATTGTTCATTTTGGTGATTAATAGCATTGTTCGTTTAAAATGAAGTACCTCTTTGGCAACTGAATGACGTCAACGTAACGTGAAGTGTTTTTCCTGAATTTGCAATTCTGAAAAATATTTACTTAGATATACACCTGAGATTTCATTCTGAATGTAATGATTTATATTAATAACACAGTTAACTCTTCAATTCATCACATTTTATGAGATATTTCACGAAAATATTACCTATCTGACCTACAATTGTACAACAAAAAGGTAACAATGTATATCTGCTTTTATTTCTTTTCTGTATGCATCATTTATATTTGAAAATCAACTGAAGGTAATATTAGTCAAAGGAAATAATCAAATTTTCTCCAGTAACTAATTTCATCTTGTTTTCATGGTGCAAAAGAAAGGGTCTCATTCATTTTTTTCGCAATATCTGGATGGTTTTCACCGATATTTCATAGGATTTATCGCAAATATTTTGAGTTATAATGTCGTAAAATATCCATCGAATATTCCTCATTATAAATTCATTTCCAGGTAATTCAATTAGCACATTTATGTGAGTTGTTGCAGTTGTTTTGAATAGGCCAAAGAACCTTTGCTTCTGTAAATATTTTTAGAGTGCAGTAGGTACATTTTCACAATTGAAGAATCCTGATTCACTCATCTCATACGTGACAAACGTTCAAAAGATCATGTAAAATTATCGAGATGCACTTGAAGTTGACAGTCACTTAACATTTATTTGAGTTAAGTGGGCTGAAGACAGAAATGCGTTTACTTGACGAGTTGGCTGTGCTTTATTACTGTGTTATTAAATGTGTACCTAATGTTAAATCAATAGTTATTCCTTTTAAAGGATAAAATACCATTCGGACAAGGACGTTCAAAAGAAAATATTGTCATTGATTCCTATATAAAATATCTGTAATTAATTCTCTTCTGTTTTAACACCATTTGATCTCTTCAAAATTATAAATTCTTGCAATGAATTCCTTTGTTTTTTCAAACACAGCATAGAAAAAAATTGACTGTAGATTAGAATTTCTGTTCTTTATAGATCCGCTGAAGTTAATACTTATATTTTGGCTGATATAAACCATAATTTTCGAATAAAATTGAATAAAATGCAAGAAAAAGTGTCTATATTGAACTGAGTGAAGGGCAACTCATGTTTCGATTTGTTGAAACTGAAATATTTCGAAAAAACTTATGAATATTGATATAAACAACCGAAATTTAAAATATGTTTTTCCTCTTTTCTGTTTTAATTCACAATGCTACAAATACCCAAAGAAAGGTTTTGAATCAGAAACTTGGGAACTAGAACAGAAATAACAATGTTCCATCAATTTTTCAGGAAGCATCATTGATTGAGACCACCCCTATTTCAATATTCATAAAGGAAAGATGGCCGATGGCCGTTATAATAACAGGACATCATTGCAATCGATAAAAATTGATTGCAAACCGACAGAACTATATAAAATAATTTTCGATCATACTGGATATACTTGTTCACAAAGGGCATTTATTATATATTGACTTGTCTTGTATTCTACCACAATCCTGCTAGTCAAATATGACGAATAAAATATTCAATAATTAGATGTTTATTATTCTTTATGCAGGTATGAAATATATGGTTTTTTCATAAGACAACATTAAGAATAGTGTTAAATATTTGAAATTTGAAATAGGAAATTAGTTTCTAAATAAATTTTTAATTGAATTTAAGGTCCTGAGCAGATGTTTTTGAACGGTCGTTCGTTGGTGGATCAATAATGCTATTACCTCAAAATTTTGTATGGGACTTGAGATTAATGCTTAGTATATAAATACAAAGTTTCAGGAGGATCGTAATTATATTCCTAAAATTATTCGAAATATGAAATATGTGAGAAATCAATAATTAAAAAATACTCTCGAAACATTTCTCGAACATTCGGTACATCAATTTTCAATCACAAAATAAATTTCACTCGAATCGGATATCTTGTAATGGAAATATAAAGATTCTTCTTTTCAATATTTCAATGTATTTTTCCATGGTTCTGTTAACACTATGGCCACAAAATGAGTGTTTGCATGTGGCCGCAAAATTTCATTTCGATTGGTTTCGTTTTGGCTGAGATATTGAAGAACAAAAATTTTCAACTGCCATATTTTATGGAACATCCTGTACGTTTTGGCTGGTTAACGAACTTGATCGCGGAAACGAACACATCATGAAAGTCTCAGATAAAATTGAATTTGACCACGGATTCGTCATCAGGAAGTCGAACCTTATCGTTTGAGACCATTTTCGGCCCAAAATTTGACAATTACAGACATTTAGGAAAAACGATATATCCATTCAAGTAGAAAGAGCGCTCATAAACTGATAATCGCTATCATTTTTTTAGGGTCGATAATTGTCTATAATATTTTTTTTCGAAAATTTCTAGAAATGTCCATTGTATTCAGGCTGCAAATAAATATACAGGCGTTATTAAATCGACAAACTTTTAGTGGACATTATAGATCATATTTTAGACAGATTCGACCCAAATCATATAATGCAAAATTGCTTCGTTAAGGAGCTAATGCCCTTTGAAGATGACGTCCTGTCCACACTTTTTGCCACATGTCATATTCGCAAAACATGAATGCAAATAATTGATATCGAAATTTTTGGCGAGAGAACATGATCTTTGTTTGATAGAATTGATTCAACTCTTCAACCTAACCATTATCAAGTGAAAATGAATTCGAAACAAAAGTGAACATTGAGTGAAAAGAGAGAAAACATCAAATCTATTTTTTTTTCAGAAATGGTAGATCTGGAAGTTATTATACAGGAGCATCTTTTTTCAAGAAAAAACATCAGAGTTTATGAATTTGATGTAAATCTCGTGAAATAATGAAAGTTTAAAAAGTTTCAACTAAAAATACACTTCGCCCCTCCAAATGATACGATTGTGCTTGACATGAAAGAAATGCACTCAATCTAATCGATGCGTATTTTCCATATTAGCCAGTGTGTAAACTTTCAGCACATTATGTGACTCCGTTTTGCGAATATGTGGCAAAAGGTGTGGACAGGACGTCATCTTCAAAGGGCACTAGCTCCTTAACGAAGCAATTTTGCATTATATGATTTGGGTTGAATCTGTCTAAAATGAGATCTCTAATGTCCACTAGAAGTTTGTCGGTCTAATTACGGGACAGCCTGTATATACACTTTTTTCGATTTCTTCTCGACTGATACGAGAAACATCAATAGAATATATCCATTCATTCCGAATTATAACAGAACTGGGAACATATTTTTGTGAATTGTCAATTTGGACTCAAAAGGATTAAAAATATTAAAAATATTCAAAACCTACATATATTGAAAACAAATAATGTTACGCAAAATGCAGATAATGTAAATGCTCTCACGTTTCACATACATATAAAAACCAACTTTAGAAAAAAACATATTTTTTAATCAACTCAAAATAACCCATTCTAATTCAGAAACGTGTTTCAATTACTTCCCCAACTTCTTCGTATTTTCCTTCACCAACAGGCGAATAGAACCAATTATTCTATAATTCCATCACATAAGAAATGTATAACTGTAACCCATATTAGAAAGTAACATTCAGTATTGAGTAATAACGATTTTTGCTATCATCCCATGCCAAAACTAATAACGAAGAATGTGAAAAAGTTCTAGTCTGACCATTGCGATGACTCACGAGTCCATTTCTTGACCTAGATGTTAAGAGGAAGAGAGAAATTTCTTCGTCTGTTAAGGTGAATGGGTTCGAAGCATGGCATCAGGCAGGATTTGTTTTATAATTGGTTTGTATCTTGCCACACCATGCATTTGTTGATTATATAATCTATATTGAAATATTTTCAACGTTTGAAAAGCAGAACATGAAATATTGAGACCTAGATCTATTGAGGATGATTGGGTATCTAGAGGAACTATAATGGAATTTTTTCATTATTTGAATTAGTTTGAAATGGAGAAAGAAGACACGGGTAATAGATCCTTAGATTTCTAGAGAACAGCTGGAATTCTGAAGGTATATTGAAGTATTTTTATTATTTGGATTAGCTGGGGTTCAAACAAGGAAGCAAAAGGAGAGGACTGTTAGATCTCTTCAAAATGATTGGATTTCTATTGAAATGGCAATGAAATCAATTTAATTTTTTTGGACTAGTTTTTGGAAACTTTGAATTAGTGTCGTTCAAAATGGAGAAGATTCTCAACAGATATGATAGAAAGAGCATGAAATAACTCGAGAAATCTTTGTTGGATCTTATTATTTGTCAACTGATGATATTTTCGGTAAATGACGTGAAAGCTGCTTCCTTCAATTTTCTACGTTTCATTTTTTCTTCATTTGGTATTATGGAAGCTGCACCACATAAAACCCTATGGTCTTCATTCGAAGTAGTTTGGACAAGCTTTGATTAATCAGTAACTCCCTGTTGAGCTTATGTTTATGTTCTTTTACTCTAACATTTAAAAGACGCTTAGTTTCTCCAATGAAAGTTTTACTAAACTCACAAGATAGTTCATATATGCTTTTTTTAGTGAGTAGATTTGATTCGAAAATAAGAACAATATGAGAACACTATTCAAGATACTATCGCGTCTAATCTAACTAAAGTGAAACCTGATGATGAAAATCAACTAACCAAATTTTGCAAATTTAAAGTACTTTGTGAATATGGTAGAGCCTATCTTGGAGAAACTGAACGTATTTTCGAATTGAAAACATAAAAAAATAGCTCAGCAGGAAATACTGATAAGTCAAAGCATGTTCAACATGTTTTGAATAAAAACCTCAGGTTTTTATGGGGTGATGCTTCCATAATATCAAAAGAAGAAAACTGATACGTGAAATATCTTTCATCTCAATTACCAAAAACTCCATAGGTCAACCGTGATTTCAAAACAATCCGGGCTCTAATGATATGACCCAATTAAAAAAAATTTGAGAAAAGCCTGGAGCAGGTGCTACTTAGCGCTAGTTTATTGGTGGAGTAATTATGCTATTACCCCAAAATTTTGTATAGGGCTTGAGATTCAAAATCTCAGCATGATCAGAATCATATTCTTGAAATGATCAAGAAATTGAAATATGTAAAAATCAATAATCAAAAACCAATTAAATTTCATGGTTCAGATGATACGATCTTCTTGAAATTCCTCATGAACATTTAATATATCAATCTTCATTCACATAAATAAATTTCACTTGAATCGGATACCTTGTTATTGAAATATAAAGATTCTTCTTTTCAATATTCCAATTAAATTTTCTATAGTTCTGTTGACACTATGGCCACAAATTGAGTATGAAGTTTACTATGGGTATTTTGCATGTGGCCCCAAAATTTCATCTCGATATGTTTCGTTTTGTCGGAGATATCGAGGAACAAAATTTTGAAAGACTTTATTTTATGGAAAGCTCTGTATGATTTGGCTGGTTATCGAACTCAACCTCGGCAATTGGAAACAGAACTGAGGCTGAAAATCTCAAGTCTCTAGGACAATCCCTTCGAAAGTACTTATGGCCAGACGGCCCCTCTGAATTTGACCATGGATTCGTCATAAGGGAGTCAAACCCTATCGTTTTAGACCATTTTTAGCTTAATATCAAAAAATTACAGACATTTGGGCAAACGATATAGCACTCGTTCAAGTAAAACAAACACTCGAAAGAAATATAATCATGACATCTATATTGAACCGAAATATTTTCAAAAAATGCGGTACGACAAGTTATAAAATAATAAATGAATTTTCACAAAATATTTCTGAACAAATTAATATCAATACAATTAATTTAGAAACTATTTTCATGTACGCCACTGTATTCTGCGCGCTTGGCCACTTCCTACGTTGACCGGAAATGAATGATTCAATCGAAAACTACAGGCAATTGGCCAACCATCAAAGTGTAACGGCGTTCATATTAATTTTTTCGCCACTGTTAAACTTTCTCAATAATAAACCTTTGTTTCATCATTCCGCATCATTTCGGTCTAAAATTAGAGAAATGCCATAAAAACTTTGCGATTTCTGTAACAAGAGAAGTCTATTTGGGTCAATGAAAGTATTATTGGCCAAGCAAGACTTATTTGCGCAAGAGAATCTGGAGATAGGTGTAAGAGTAAGATGTATGTTTTGAAATCTCAGAGTGTCTCTGGTATCCTTAGTTCTTAGTGTGAAGGTTAGATTTTGTTTGTAACCTTTGGCAATCGATAGAAGATGAATGTTAAATATTTTGATGTCCACTATAATTTCTTATTATTTGTTTATATTCATTTTGCGCAAGAGCTGATAAAGTTTTAATCTTAATGCTGAATTAAATTTTTTCAATGCGTAAATACAGAAAGTCCCGGAAAATGTGGGAAATCTCTCGGATTCAGATAGAACATAAAAAAATAAGATGACAAGTTCCCATTTTTTTTTCTAGCGGTCCTCACTACGAAAACACGACCTCCTAAATGACGCCACTTGAAATTCATTTTAGTGGAATACATTTCAATTCTTACTTCTTTCATTATTTTTTTTAAATGGTTCATTTTATCGACACTGAACAAGAGCACCTTTCCTTTAGCTTCAAGGTATCCAAATTTGGTTTCTTAGCACCTTATCATACAGGGTGATAAAAATGTAAGCATTAGAATGTACAACCCAGTCCGCCCCTGGTAAACTGAACGAGATAATTGAAATTTGATTGCGGTGATTTAAGAGGTCCTAAATACTATTAATCATATCAAATTTTCATCAAATTATATCCAGTAGTTTGAAACTTATTCCACTAAATGGATTTCCAGTGGCGTTATTTAGAAGGTCGTATCATCGTAGGGAGGAAAAAAAATGGAAACTTGTCATCTTCATTTTGTTCTATCTGAATCCGAGAGATTTCATACGGTTTCCGGGACACCCTGTATATTGATATTATTATTTTTTTATGGAAAACTACAATCTTGATGGCTCAATGATCTCTAAAAAATTTGAAAAAGGATGTACTCGAGTTTAGATATTCACAAACAACTTTTGGATATTTCCGAAACTACAAATTTTTCCGGTTCAACATTCAAAATTTAGATGGTCGATAAGGACATGAATATTTTCACAAATACTCGCAAGGATCCATTCAACATTTTTTGAATAATACCAAAATATTCGAAAATTGTGTTTTCTTGCTTAACCGCTTATCGGAGTCTCCAGGTAAAAATGATTTGTAGTCACTGTAATGAGTTGAAGATTCTTAAAACTATTATTTGCGGGATTTCTATCATTTTTGCTTCTTGTATTCATTTTTTTAGACATACTTCGCCAGACCTCAGGAAAGAACTAACGGCTTGTGATTTTCAGAAAAACAGCTTTCGTCACTCCTCGAAAATGTCTGTTATTTCGGGTAGTTTTCAGCAAACGATCATCGATCACTTTGATCTGTTGTCTGTTGAATCCGTTTCCAAATAATAAATTCGATCTTTTCCAAGCTGGATCTTATTTTGTTGAACAGATTGTTTCCAGAGATCTGTCAAAAATGACAAACAGTTTCAAAGAGTGACGAAAGTTGGGTTCTAGGTATTTCCTTTGACTGCTAGCAAGTGCTGGTCGATTCGTTGAATATAAGTAGCTGAAATTATGGAAATAATGAAAATTCGATATACCTATGTTCCATTATCGATAGATTCACGTCAAGAAGTTAAAAATTTGTTTATGAAGTCAACAAATATTTGTCTAGAAATTTGTGGTCCATCAATAAATTCAAATATAATGTAACTGTCTTGACGACAAACTCAGGTTGAATTGTATCTTATATTCAAATGATTTGATTGAATCTGATTGTCTAAAAACCCAATTATCCGAACAAAATTCGATTAAACAATAATTAATTCAATACTTTTGCAATATTGATGACAACCTTTTCAGTTGATTAATAATCCTCACAATATCTGTAAGTTTTGCAATTCCTTTTTATTTTTATTAATTTTGTTATTGCCCATGAATATAAAATGTTTGCATTGAAAGAATGATTTTTATGCCATTGTAGTATTATTTATCTATTTATTTTAGATATCTTTGAACTAGAGTGAAATGATAAATTTTTCAATGAGAATAAAAATGAAAGTATGCATGATTTGACTGAAATGAATTAGAAATTTTCGATTCAATAAAAAAATAAATGAGAGATTGTTGTCGAACAGTATCAGTATTAGAAATCATCAAGAAATTATCTGAAATATATGAATAAAATATGAAATATACTGTTGAATTAACTTTTTCTGGTGCAAAATAATATTATCGTAATAACATATTTCTTCAATGAAATAAGGAGAAAAATACAATTCAATGCTCTGAAAAATGAACAAAAAATATTTACAAGTTCAATCAACATTAAGATGGGTTACGCGACTTCGTCAAATGAATGATAATAAGTGTGCAAATTCCAATGAAGTGATTGTTCAATAAACCCATCAGCAAGTAAATAAATCCAAGACATAAACAACACAATGTTGAAATAAAATTTCCAGAACAAAACATCACCTAAATTCCCCAAATTGAAATGACGAAATATAATAATAATGTCACAACACGAAAGCACCAAAAATATTAATAAATTTACACAATAACACTATTTGTCAAGAACATCGAAAGAATATTTATCTCTATTAAAACTTATATAACTGATTTCGAAATATTCAATATCAACGCAACGAAAATTTAAAAACGAAACATATAATTGAACCCGTTCATTATGTTTATGATCATCATTGTTCAGTAAGTTCAATTGAATAGCGAATTGAAAAAATAACCATCATACTTACGAGTAATTAAATTGGAGATAATCCACAAAAATAAATCGCGAAATATAATCACAGTTGCCTAACGCGCACGCACAGGTAGATGTTGCAGTGCACAGAGTTCTTTAGCACCTGGCTTGAGAAAGTTCTTGACGTGTTTTATAAGAACCTCTCTTCTACCTCAACACCAACATCCAACCAATGCAATTCTGAGATGAACATATTCCAACCAATCCATATTCAGATACACCATCACGTGGTCTTTTTTACTTTCGTATAGATTTTGAATGCTTCGACGATTTTAATGCAAACCAAAAAAATTCTATGTTTTATTTATTTTATTTGGTATACGGTTCAAATTTGGCGTCTTGTTAGAGTATATCAGATGAAATCGTTAGTTTCACATACGTTTCCTCAGATCGGCTAATTATGAGGTTAATTGATAATTTAAAATGAAAAAAGATGATTCTTGGGTGATACGACAAATATTTTAATTTTTTTTGTGTAGTGTGTTATCTTTTCGTTCAGTCTAGTGAGTTTGAAAATATCCAAAATAGTCTAACATTGCCAATTTAGATTTTTTGAAATATTTAATAGTTTTTTCTACTAAAATAAACTAAAATATAATGGATGAAGTCAAATCCAACTCAAATTTGTCAGATAACCATAAATAAAATCATTTCCAAGAAAATTCACGAATTTACTCAAACTGAAACAAAAATTTACGATGGAAGCGGTGACATAAAGAGTCACAAGGTTTTCATTCTGAATTTGAAACTTTTTCAAAGTAAGTTCTACAATTTTAAAAGATATGTTTGCTTTTTATAATAACTGTACTGATTCCAAAGGAGCATTTTGTTCATTTATCAGGAAAAAACATGATTTTTTGGTAATACGTCAAACATTTTGGTTTTTTTAGTATAGTGTGTTATCTTTTTGTTCAGTGTAGTAAGTTTGAAAGTATCCAAAATGATCTGACATTGCCAATTTCGAATTTTTGATAAAAATTCAATCGGTTTTTCACTGAAATGAATGGAAAATATAATGAATGAAGTCAAATCCAACTCAATTTTCCAGATATCCATAAATAAAATCATTTCCAAGAAAAATTCACGAATTCACTCAAACTGAAACAAAAATTTGCTATGGAAGCGGTGACATAAAGTCACGAGGTTTTTATTCTGAGTTTGAAACTTTTTCAAAGTAAGTACAAACATTTTAAGAGATAGTTTGCTTTTTATGATAACTGTACTGATTCCATAGGAGCATTCTGTTCATTTATCAGGAAAAAAAACATGATTTTTGGTAATACGACAAACATCTGATTTTTTTAGTGTAGTGTGTTATCTTTTGTTCAGTCTAGTAAGTTTTAAGAATCCAAAATGATCTAACATTGCCAATTTCGAATTTAAAAAAAAATAATTTTAAGAGACATGTTAGCTTTTGATGATAGCTGTACAGATTTCAAAGGAGTATTTTGTAATTTATCAAGAAAAAAACATGCTCGTTCAACATGCCTTGAATGAAGACCATAGAATTTTATGGGGTGAAGCTTCCATAATATCAAAAAAAAATCGACACATAAAAATTTTAGGAATCAACCTTTTGTCGATCCCAAAATAATATGGGCTCCAAAATGAGAAGATCCAGCTCAAAAAAGATTAGATGACTTGTTTGACTACTGATTCAATCAAAAATAGATCAAAATCATCGATTATTGTTTTCTGAGAATTTTCAATAATGACAAACATTTTCGAAGAGTGATGAGAGTTGTCTTTCAGATAGTTGCAATATTTCAAATAGTAAAAATATATTTCAGTTGAATCCGCATTGAAAAATCAATTTCTTCTTCATTTTGTCGTACCTTGTAGGCAAAATTGAGCAAAAATATCCCAGTTTAACACAGATATCATAATTAAATTTTAACTAACCAATATTTTTCAATGCAAAAGTTTTTCATGGAAATATTCCATCAATTCAATAAAAATTTATTTAGTCAGCGAATAATATGCACTTGATACATTTTCTTTCAAAAACTTGGACACTCATAACATAAAGAACGATTATATAACAAAAATTGTCTTTATATCCTATTTCTCCTTAAATAGACTTGAATATTTCTTGAGTTATATGTAAAAATCATTTTCATTTTGATACAATTTTCAAAACTTAAATCCAGTTGAAACCTTGAGAAAGTCATGTTCCTTATTTCACTGATGATCGAGAACAAGAAAAAAGTAATAGATAATTCATTAGAATTTCTCATTTTTCATTGATTCAGTGTAATTTTCGAAAGTAAGCAAATGATTAGTGAATCAATATTTTTTGTTTGAAAAGTACACTAATTTCCAGTTTTTGAAAAAGAGTGTTTTTTTCATGTAACAGCATTAAGAGCAGTGATAATTACATAAACTATCTAATGATTGTCATAAAATTTGAAGTGATAATTTTTTAATTAAATATTGAAGATGAGATTTTTACACTCGTAGGTCCAAACGTTGCACCATGATGACGTATGAGCAAGCATAATTAGTGGAAATGACGATTAACGAAAGAGTGTCCAGGTGACATCGTTGTAAACCTTGATTCAATAATCAACTAATGAAATTAATGCTAACGTGTACGTCACAAACAACCGACGATTATGATCGTTTGAATTAGACAGCTTATTTCGATGATTTAAATAATTTTCTTCATTAAAAACTTAACTTCTAAACGAGAAACGAATAATCGCTATGATTTTCTAATAGTCTATTATTTCTGAGATAATTTTTTCCTGAAAAACACTTTAAATGCCCACCCCACTTGAAAACTTTTCTTGAAAAAATAGATTAGATGATAATAAATATTAATACGGAAATAAACGAAAAAAGCTCCTTAAGAAACCCAAAACCTGATGCAGAATATTCATGGCATATTTGAACGTCTGTTCCAATACAAAAATGCCTTATTTCTGCATCCGATGTTAGTATCTATTTGTTTTTTAATGATGTTTTATAAAAGTTATAAGCTTCTGTAATGAATATTAATCGATTTTTTATTTTGTGAAAATTCAAAATAAATTTTTTGTTTGTACTTGAGTTGCTTTTCAATTTCTTCTGATGTTAATCTCAATTTCTGTGTTTTCCATGAAGACATACATCACATGTCCCCTTATAAATATTTTATGTCCATACCAACACTATATCCTCTTAATTTGTAATTACCGGATTATCTTCAACATCTCGAATTTATTTTTTCAATTAAGGAAAAGAAATCCACAAAAAACTTACGTAAAACTATCTCGAGTCAGTGTCACGGAACGATGCTCAATTGTTATGAGTTATTGTATAAAATTAATAATTTTATATTAAGAACCCTGTTCTAATTCATGATTTCTCCCGATCTGTGCACGATATACTGTCATTTGATGGTTATTAGGAAGTAACTGTATCTAGTTCAAGAGAATATCGAAGAAGAGCTGCGAATTGAGTTTAAATTATAGTTAGAGCTGTATTTTTTAGGAGTGCAATAAAACATATTGATAACGGTTTTATTACTTCGAAATAGACTTCGTATTCTATGTCCAGTTCATCATACCATATGTTGAAATGATGTCTTTTCAATGCTAAAATAGGAATAACCATATGTACGATATGTTTACATACCTACATTTGAATCAAGAGCTCACGCAATACAATACATGAGAAAAAAATCCCTAGCTGAGGTAGTGCCCGTTTTTACAAAATTAAAATCTAAAACAGAAAACTAAAGCTCTTGTTGATAAAAAAATTTTTGAAAATACTTACTACCGTAATACCCTATCGAAAAAGCTTATATCCAGATAAAATAAAATAAAGATAAAACTTTGGATAGTGCTTGACATACAGGGTGTCCCAAAACTCGACGTCACCCGGAACCGGGTGAAAAGGCAAGTAATGCTGGTTGTAAGAAAAATATAAATAAAATCTAAGTTGCATGATTTTAAAATAATGGGCATTTAAAAAAACACGCAGAATACCATACCCTGTGACAGTTTTTTCGCTCCAGTTGCCACAAATATCAACTTTTTCCAACTTTTTTTTTTGCTGTGTATCTGGTGGCCGGCCCGTTCACCGGACTTGAATCCATCGGACTTTTTTACTGGAAAGCAGTTTAAAAAAAAGTGTGTTCAAAGGCAATCGAAAATAAATTTGAACTACAGCAGCTACAGTAACAAGTATTATACCATTTTGGAATCCTTACTAAATGCGCCAACTTTTGACAAAACATGCCAAACTTGCGTAGTATATTTTTTTCAATACGGTCGGTTGAAACTAGGCAATTGTTTATTCTGAATTTTTTTCTGAGAAGCAAGCCCTATTTTTATGAAACGTAGAGCAGCTGGTATACAAATTTTGATTACAGTTTAGACAAGCATTATTCAGGGTTACACAGCAAAAAGAAAAGTTGGAAAAAGTTGATATTTGTGGCAACAGGAGCGAAAAGACTGTCACAGGGTGTGGTATTTTGCGTGTTTTTTTAAATGCCCATTATTTTAAAATAATGCAACTCAGATTTTTTTTTATATTGTTCTGACAACCAGCATTACTTGCCTTTTCACCCGGTTCCGGGTTGACGTCGAGTTTTGGGACACCCTGTATATTGCTGAAATCTGGACTGTACATGTGGAGCGTCGGTAAAATACGCTATACATAAATTCCACCTTCCAAATTGTTCGCAACAAATAAATAAAGCGTTTTATTGTTAAGAGAATGCATTGATATTCACACGGAATATAATTACGAATTGGTTTAAATTCATATTCAAATTTTTTAAGACAATATTTTATGAAATTTACGTCAATGAGAATAACCGAATTTATTTTTATTGTAAATAAGGTCAGCATTTTTTTAAGTTTTTCTCCTATTTAAAAAACCACAATTTGAATTCTGATGATAATCTTCCCAAGATGAACAAGTTTATATGTTCTTAAGAAATTAAGTGCTCACGTAATACAATACATAAAACAAAAAAATTCATAGCTGAGATTATTGCAAAGCGGGGCACCATAGCTATTTTATGTATGATACCAGAGCTCACGGAATAATCTCAGTGGAAAACCTCGTATTGCCGTTTTTACTAAATGAACTTAAAACTATTTGAATATTGAAGGATTCCTGAAATGTGTATGGTGAAAATTTTATTTATCATGAAAGAAACACCTCGTGTATCTCAAAATTCTATATCATATCATATATAAAAGGTAAAGGTAGGAAAAAGTTGAAATAATCATCAATTTTTCCTTGAATTAATTATATTTTTTTTAATTATTGATTTCCATCTGATCAAACTATCCATAAAAACCATCTTTATTATGCATTCTTTTTGTTCACAGGTGATTGGATGAATGACAAAAGATATTTTACTGCTAATTTAAAGATAATTTCCATTTCGATGCTCCACGACAAATATTAATTACTGCAAGTATTATATTTTTATTGACTCATCACAAGGACACCACATTTTTTCGTGAAAAATTTCCCATAATTTGAATAGACCAGCTCACTTCCAAAAAACACTATGACAACTGTACCCTTGCTATATTTTTCGACAGACATATAATGAGTGTGATAACAGCAATGAGAATAGTGTATATGCATATCCAATTATTCACTTTGAATTTCAAGAAATTAATTTTTAATTAAATATTGAAAACGCGATTTTCATACTCGTCAAACGTTGCCATGAAAACGTAAGAGCAAGCATAGTAAGGACAAAAGAAAGAGTTTTTCTAAGGGATGATTCACAAAAGAGTGGCCAGTTTTCATAGTAAACAGAAACAAAGAAAATTCAGTTGGAATATTGAAAAGAAGAATATTTATATTACCATGACAGGATATCCGATTCAAGTATTTTTTTGCGAATGGAGACTGTTATACTGAATCTTTATGCAAAATTTTGTGGCCATAGAGTCAACAGAGTCAAGAAAAATTCAATTGGAATATTGAAAAAAAAGAATCCCTATATTTCCATAACAGGATAACCGATTCAGGTGAAATTTGTTTTGTGTATCAAAACTGATATACTGAATGCTCATACAAAATTTCAAGAGGATCGCATCATCAGAACCATAGAAATGAATATTGTAATCATTTATCTTATTTCATTTTTTGAATAATTCCCAGAATCTCATTCCGATTGTGCTAAGATTTTGCATTTATATATTTGATATCAATCTCAAATCCTATAAAAAATTCTGAGTTAATAGTCTTATTGCTTCACCAAAGAACGATCGCTCAAAAGCTCCTACTCAGGGCTTTTCTTGAATTTTTTTCGAAAACTTAACTACGAAAAAAAATAAGCAATCGCTTATCTTGTTCTTAGGATCCATTATTTCTAAAATGTTTTTCTGTGGAAATAACTGGAAATTTTTATTACTGATGAAATTTTTCTTTCAGATAGTTTCAAATAATTAATAGGTGAACAAAAATTGAGGTGGTAAAGAACTCTCAATAGCTCATTTGCAAACCCTCCCTTCTAATTATCTCCAAATATCCAACTCAATAAAATCGATTCAAACAAATACGGAATACAAAAGTATAGAATTGTTTGAAAATTTTCTCTTTTCCATCCCAGGTACAAGAGACCCTCAAGGTCATCAAAACCTGCAATTAGATCAATTATTCATGGTAGAAAACTTGGCAGATACTAGAGGGGAGGAATAAAACCATGAGGTCGAACTGAAATTGAAATCCGATAAATATGATACTGATGTCCCTATTGGTCCACGATGAAACGCTTCTTAATTCCAGAGAATTATGGTTTGAATATTTTATTTTCTAGGGTTGGGGATGCTCTAATTAAAGTTGGGGCTTCAGTATACTGCAGCAGGTTGTTGGAGGGTGTACTGTGGTTTGTGTTTTTTTAGTTGTGTCATGTGAATTTTGGAAAGAGTTTTAAAAAAGATTTTTTAAGGTATTGATGACTCTTATATTATTTCGAAAAAATTTTAAAAAAAGGTACTGATTGATTAAAATAATGGTACTTTTTAAGGGACTTGAATGAAGGGAGGCAAGGAATATATTTCTACATCAATTTTCAATTGGAATTTTAAAATATTAATTTATCTATACATAACAAAAATTATCTAGCTGAGGTAAAGGTAAAACAGGGAACCATACCATTTTCTGTAGGATGCCAGAGCTCAGGGAAAAACCTTAGAAGAATGAGCCCTTGATTCAATGATTATTGTAGTATCAACTTCTGGAGTGTTATTATCCTTCGCAGTGTTCTTCTTCCAAAATTGTCTCAATGAAATACATATATACAGTATGTTTGGTCATTAGTTAGCGATAATTAAAGGCATCAAATATACCTAATTTCATCGACAAAACACCCACATTGGGAAGTTTACCCCCTTAGTTTTGTAGTGACCCCCATTGCAAATTTATTTTTTTTATTTGACCCTTCCAAATAATATCGATTTCGTTGGATATAAAGGTCCTACAGATGTAAAGAAGATGTCTTTTGAAAGATAATACTACAACCTCTCATTAAAAAAAACAATATGAAAACATTCAACGCGAAAATGCCATAAAAAAATTCTTTGAAAAAATTTTAGTGAAAAAATGTACTGATTTTCTTAGTAAATACACAATAGTACAAGAACTAGCACATTGAATTATAGTTTTTTTCGATTAATTAACACGCAAAGATATCAGCTACAAAACAACACCTTCATTATTTTTGTTAGTTACACAATTTGAAAGATATTGCTGTTCGAACATGACCACTAAGCGAGCGCCCATAACTTTTTTTTGTTTCTACTGGTCGTCATGAGAGCCACTGCCTGTCTAAAAAGCAGAGGCGGCCATTTTGAGCAACTTTTATGATTAACTTGTTTCTTTGATTATTAAAAATTATCGAAAGTACAGTACTGAGTTTCTTTCAATTTTCTCAATTTTCATAAGGATCATGCATGAGCAGCAATTACTTTCTAATTATGTAACTTACAGAAATGATGTTGATATCGTTTTGTAGCTAATATCCTTGCGTGTTAGTTCATTGAGAAAAAAAAATACTTCAATGTGTTAGTTCTTGTCCTATTGCGGATTAACTAAGAAAATCAGTACATTTTTTCACTAAAATTTTTTTAACGAATTTTCTAATGACATTTCTAAGTTAAATGTTTTCATATTGTTCCAATTTAATAAAAGGTGATAGTATCGTCTTTCGAAAAACATTTTTTCACATCTGTAGGACCTTTATGTCCGAAGAAATCGATATGTCTTGGAAGGGTCAACTAAAATAAAAAAGATAATTTGAAATGGGGGTACTCCAAAACTGAGGGGGTTAACTTTCCAATGTCGGTGTTTTTGTCGATAATATTAGGTATATTTGATGCCCTTAAATTATCACTAAGTCATGACCAAACTCACTGAATATATCAAATTTAATGAATTTCTCGAAATTTTCACAGATGATGAACATGAACTTCAAGCCCCAGGGGCTTGTGGCCGACCTGATGCCAAACATCAGGATAATGCAGGGTTTCGGCCACTTTATTTGAACTACTACGCGGATAATTCTGGTGCTTTACACAGCCTCAGACTGGGATATTGCTGCATTAATCTGTTTTTAGTTGTATTACAGTTTGGGTAAGTTTAAACTCTTCCTTATTCAGATTCTGTTGAGTTCTCTGGTCTTTAAAGTTGTCTTGAGAATTCCAAGTCTCTGATTCTAATTCCGAGAGAAGTTATTGCGTTTAAGTTCAGTCCGACGGAAACTACTCGAACCTAACAGTTTTCAACTCTTTGGACATTAGTTTTTACAGAACAATAATTCAAGTGTTCTATATTCACAAATTCTGTGGAAAAAATTCTAAAATTTAACTTTGTTTCTACAAAGATGTTTACTTTTTATTTTGATATAGAATTCTGAAATCTCAATAGCTTACGTGAAAAGATATCTATTGAACTACACTCAATAAACTGTATCGGCGAACATGAAAATAATTTTATGATCCCGAAAGGGATCATTATTTTATTATACCATGAAATTGAGCCTTTTCTGAGACAATATGTTGAATTTACTATTCGTTCTTCTTTAATGGTATGTTATTAGTACTACAAATATACTGCTCCAAAAGAGTTAGGGATATCGTATTCAATCGTTTCGAAAAGTATGTAAACTTCGAGAAAATCGCTGTAAAACCATTTACAACTTGAAACCATCCAATAAAAATCAGTATAAGACATTTCGTCAATCTGGTCGCCTTTTTTCAAAAAGTTCGTTTTTTTGCATATGCTTCATGAATGTTTTTATTTTGAAATGGAGTCAGTTCATCAACAGCTTCGATCTGAAAATTCATTAACAAACGCTGAGGCTAATAGGGCTATTGGAGTGCTACAGGGTGACATAACTCAGGTTGTTGTAGCAGAAAAGCTCTAAGTCAGCCAAAGTGTGATATCTCGACTTTGGAATATGTTCAGGGAGACAGGTTCAGTGTTGGAAAGACCAAGGCTTGATGGGCGACGAAAAACAACACCTGCTAAGTATCGTTTCATAACCGTTTCGGCGAGAAGAAACCCTACATCTACGTGTAAAAGGCTACGAAAAACTCTTCAAAATGCAGATAGGGTCCAAGTTTCCATTGAAACCATCAGACAACGTTTGAGAGAGGTGAATCTAGGTTCCAGACGTCCATTAAGAGGAGTTCCATTCACACGTGACCATAAGCGTCAAACACTGGAATGGGCAAGGCAACATATCAATTGGAACGATCAATTGGCACTGATGAATCCAAATATGGACGATTTTCAGATTTTGGAAGAATAAGGGTATGGGCAATCACACGCATACCATGTAATCGTAGCTTTGTCCAAGAAGTCCATACATTCCGAGGGGGTAGTGTTATGGTATGGGCCGGGATATGTTTCAACGGGCGCACAGATCTACATATTTGTCCTGGAAATATGACCGCCTTACATTATAGGAAGCATGTCATTGTCGTCATTGACAATGTTGTGCCAAATTTTCACGCTGCTATTGGTGAAACTATTCAATTTCTAGACAATAACGCTAGACCGCACCGTTCAGCCATAGTTAGAATGTGCGCGAGGAGCTTGGTATTCCATATTTACCAATATCTCCTCACTCACCAGATTTGAATTGCATAAAACATTAATGGAATATGCTCATAAGAAGACTAGATGATCATCAACTACCACAGAATTGTTAAATGATCTGAGAGCTTTTGCCCCGTTTATGGAACCAAATTCCTAAAAAAATTTTCTTCAACATCGTGTGTATTATGCAAAGAAGATTTCAAACTGTAATTGATGCCCGTGAAGGCCAAATATTGTATTGATAGTCGTAAAATGCTTGAATTCTCTGGGAATAAAATCTTGTTATTTTATTTCATTTTTCTTAACCACTCTGTATACGCTGCAGACCTACGGGCTAAAATTAATTTTATTTCCTGCAACTTGAGATCTCATTAATATGAATTTCATCATTCAACCTATATTTTTTGCCATTTAAATCAATATCCCTAACTCATGTGGAGCAGTTTACTTGAACAATGGGTAATTTGAATGATCTCATCATTACTCAACTTTGACAGATTGGCAGTAATTATGACTATTTCAGTCATTTATGCAAATCAAAGAATAAATTTACAGACTTTAATGTTAACTTCGATAACAAATGAACCGTTTAAGAAGTTCAAGAAATTTAAGCATTGGTTTGATAGCATCTGAAGATAATGCTAATTGCAATGAATATTCATTTAAACTATTTTCCTTTTCTTAATTTTTCCTAGAAACACGCAACTTTAATTCTTTCAAATATTACTGAAGAAAGGGTTTTTTCGATTTTTTCGGAAAATTAACAAAAGACAACTCGATTAGAGGCGTTTTTTTTTCGGCCTTCTTTCATATTTTCATCTAAATTGTTTTCCCATTCAACGTAAAATAATTTTACGTGAAACTAATACATTTCTTACTACAGACTCAACATAGTAAACCTGGTTCTACAGAAAAACGACGTGAATGATCTTGCAGCCAACACTGTAACAGTTCTTTTCTTCCTACACTGCGTGACAAAGTACTCTTATTCAGCAGCCAGGATGAAGCTATATTATAGGTGAACTCAAATCAAATACTGTTTTCCTAAGCGCATTTCTAACTCTACAATGTTTCCAGGACACTCGGTATATGGAATCAGTCCAATAGTCACCCATTGTTCATAGAGTCGAATAACAGATTTCATGCCATTGCTCTTAAGAAGATGAGGACACTGTTGATCTGTGTTTGCTCTTTTACAGCATTCTGTGCCATATGTAAGTGATTCTTGATCAGATAAATTATTAATTGTACTCTGGATTCACAGGTAACATTTTTGAAATCCCTAATTTGAAAAGAAATGGGATGACTTGAACAAAGTATTTCTAAAAAACCCTATAAGTAAATAAGTTGGTTCTGAAAAAATTGTTGCCTAACAGTAAAACTAAAAAAGGAAATAAATCTTCTTCAGACAAACTTGTAAAATCTTCAGAATTGTGTGTTTTTTCGTTTTGCAGTCTAATTGACGTTGAAAGTTGTCAACAACACATAGAGATATTGATTAATTTAATTTTGAAATTTCCTGGTGTCATTTCTTTCTTCAATGAATCTATCCAAGTACGATCTATTCCAACAGAACAATTGGCCAAGCTATCTACTTCATCTAACAAAATACATGTGGATTCCTTAATTTTCTTTTTATAATTATCAGGTTCCGTCATTAGGATCTTTATGTTGTTCCAGTTCATCATATGATCTCCACTATTTGAACATACATGATCAGCGATTTGTGATCTTGTAAGGCCTCTATTTTTTATGTTGTTCTTTTGTTCTTGTTCTCTTATCTCTAAAGGTCTTGATGTCTCTCCTGTATAGCATTTTCCACATAAACAAGGAATATTGTAAACACAATTTTCTGATTTTGTGTCTTTTCTCCATTGGTTTTGTTCTGGTTAGAATGGATGTCAAATCATTTCGTGTTTTGAAAACAGTTTGAACCAATTCTTCTTATTTTTCCTGAAAGGACAGAAATATAAGGAATGACGGTGAACAAATTTGGTTGTTCTTGACGGTTTTCTGTTTGTACCTGATCATTATTAGAATTTTGATCAGATATTTTTCGTTCTAAATTTGAAATCGCTCTTTTTATAAAGTTTGGTGGTCATTGTTTATCTAGTAGAAACTCTTCAATCAAGGCAATTTCATTAATTCTAATTTCAAGTGTAAATGCTATAAAAAAAGCTTATATCATGAAGTGTATTTATAATTCCTGTTTTTACATTCAATTGATGATAAGAATAAAAATTTTGATATCTATTAGTATGAGTTTATTTTAGAAATACACTCGTTTCAAAATGATCTTTAAATTTTCCTATCAAAACATCTAGAAAAAAAAAATTTGATTATTCTGTTCTAATTCCATCGTAAATTTGATACTAGGCTCTTTATTATTGATGTAATCAATGCAGAATCCTCCCAGATTTTATTTCAATCGATATATTTAAAACATTCTTTTCAAAATTCCAGCTTGGACAACAATAACATTCGTAGGACCGAGTGAACATACCATAAAGGATCCTGAGAATGAAAACGAAACCATAACAGAAGAGTTACCAAGACTCTTGGTCAGAGCATGGTATCCCTGGGACACAATGTCTGGAATGACTTATTATATAACAGTTCTTTTTCAGGTGAATATAAGAAAGCCTTTCAAGACTTCTCTTTTTATAATGTGATTTTGATCTTCCAGATATACTACGTTACTTTCTCAATTTTCCAAGCGAATCTATCTGACACACTATTTTGTTCTTGGCTCATTTTTGCCTGCGAGCAACTCCAGCATCTGAAGGAGATAATGAAGCCTCTTATGGTAAGACTATTCCCATTCTTTTCTTACCATCAATCCAAATTTCCTTCTACAGGAACTCTCAGCTACTCTGGACACCTACGTACCAAAAAGTAGCGATCTATTTAGAGCGTCAAGTCAAACAAGGGATCAGTTAAGTGACTATGGTAAGTGATTCAACCAATGCAAGAAATGAATAAGCATGACTGCTTGTTTCAGAAAATAATATTAAAAACGAAGAGATGAATTTGAAGACTATTTATGACGCTAAAAGAGAAATCGGAGCTCATATAAGATCAGGAGCTTTGCAGAGTTTTGGATTACCTGGAGGTGGTGGTGTTGGACCAAATGGATTGACCAAGAAGCAAGAGCTTATGGTGAGGTCCGCCATTAAGTACTGGGTGGAGAGACATAAGCACGTGGTCAGGTATTGTTATTTTAAACTGATATACTGATATGAAGGGTTTTCCAATAAGAGGTGTTATTTTGATATTCAAAGGCAAATGCCATTTTTCAATATAAATGATCGGATGTTTATTCCATTATGAAGAAGAAGCTATGCCGTTAATAGTGGAAAATAACATCAGGCAAATGACCACCACGACCACGCTTACAGGACCATATTCTTTTAATGAAATTTCCCATAACCAAATCGCAAAGTAACTGCCATATGTCCTCGATAGCCTCATGAATTCCATTTTTGAGGTCTTGAATCCACGCTGGGCTATATGCGTAGACCTTCTCTTTCACGTGGCCCCAAAGGAAGAAGTCGCAAGGTGTTAAATCACAAGATCTCGCTGGCCAATTGAAAAGACCTCTTAGAGAGATAAAACGGTCCGGAAACTTTTCCCGCAAATGATCAGTGGTTCGTAGCTTGTGTGGAACGTAGCGATGTCTTGTTGAGAGTAAACGTTGTCCAGATCAATACTATCCAATTTCTGCCATAAAAAATTATTGATCATCTTTTGATAGCGCAATCCATTCACCGTAACTGTTGCTCCGGCATCATTTTCGAAAAAGTAACACGTTAAGGATAGAGAGGCTTTTCAACAATAGCTCTTGGGTTTTTCGAGCCCCAGATGTGACAACTCTGCTTGTTTACGAAGCCACCGAGGTGGAAAGCATGAAGATGATGATTGACCGGTTTGAGTTCTTGTGTTAACTGAACTTTATAAGCCTTAAGACACAAATCTTCATGCAAAATATGGTGTAATGACGTTCGTGGAATGCCTACTTACAAAGAACGACGAGGATGGACAAACCTGGGTTTTCTTCAACATTTTCGACTACAGCAGCAATATTCTCGGCTGTTCTTGAGCGACGTGCATGGGTTTCGTACTTCACATCACTGAATTGTCCCAACAGCTCGATTTTTTCCACCAATTTCTTTATTGTGGTCCCACAAGATGCTTCACGACTATCCAAAAATGTTCGAGTTTACGATTCGTCTCTGCCAAATTGTCACCTTTCTTATAATAAATTTTAGTAATTTCATTGCGTTCTTGAAGCGTGTATGGTTCCGTTTTTATAATGGCGTAGTTTCTACTTGTCAAATATAAAAAATGGCAGCCTCAAACGTGACGTCTACGAAAATAGCGGATCATTCAAAATAACACACTTAAGATGAAAATGAGCTCTGATCAGATCGGAATTTCAGATTGGTAACAGCTATTGGAGATGCTTATGGTGTTGCTCTACTTCTTCATATGTTGACCTCCACAATCATGTTGACTATTTGGCCTACCAGGCAACAAAAGTGGTATCATCAATTCGCGTTCACAATTATCATAACTAATGACTGTTTCTTTACAGATAAACGGTTTCTGAATGTTTATGCGGCATCTACACTAGGTTATCTCATATACGCTTTAGCACAAGTATTCCACTTCTGTATTTTTGGTAACAGATTAATCGAAGAAGTATGTTTTTGAATGTTTGGTTGGACGAATTTTAATGAAATTATTTTCGTAGAGTTCTTCAGTTATGGAAGCAGCTTACAGTTGTCATTGTATGATGGCTCTGAAGAAGCGAAGACATTTGTTCAAATTGTTGTCAGCAGTGTCAGAAGGCTCTGTCTATATCAGGAGCAAAGTTTTTCACTATATCCTTGGATTTATTTGCATCTGTAAGATGAATTTTGTTTTTTTTTTGGACCGTAGTATATACTGGTTTGATTTTCAGGTTCTTGGAGCTGTAGTCACTTACTTCATGGTGTTAGTCCAACTCAAGTAGATCAAGAAGTTTCTAATAAAACTCAAGAAGTTGAGAAAGTTGATACCATAGAGTATTTGGGGAAGAATATCGCTTCAAAGTGTACCTATTTCACGGAATATTGTTTTCGAGATTTCATTCTATTTTATGTATATAAAACTATATAGTTCAAATTATGTGTCAATAGAAATATTTTCCACGTTTTCAGATAACAATGTAAATATTTCATAGCTTTCTCACGATCGAAAAGGACATAATTTTTTACCTATGACTAGAAGGATTTTCTGATGATTATTCAATTATTTGAAGAGGATATCGCAGAAAAATGGCATTCCAAAGTGTCTTTCAACTTCACTCGAGAATTGATAGGAATAATCAATTGTCATAGAGTTATGAGAAATTTAATAAAATGTGTTTTCAAGAGAAATGTTACTCCTTCATTGAGCAATTATCCGTTTTTCGTTTCGTGGTCACTTATTCGAGAGAAAAATTGTTGAAATCACTGGAATAAGATAGCAAATTCAAAGGATCATAATGAGTGGTTGAGTATGGCGTATACGTTAGCAATCATTTCACTAATAATGCTTGCTCGAACGTCATCATGGCATGACGTTTACATTATAGAAATCAAATTTTCAATATTTTATTGAAATTAATTACAAAAAAATTTGAATGAACCATTCGATATGCCAATAAAGCAATGTAACTCGTCAATAACTCTTGAACAAAGAACTATTGGAAAATCCTGGCACCCGTCGCTTTTTAATTTCAAGAGCAATTTATGCTCTTCAGTGATTTGGCTAAATGTGCAATAGATTGTGCCATTTTTTCATTTAATATTCTGTAAATAATTTACAATTTGTGGTTGGTGAGTGCTACAATCTTAGACAAAGGAAAGAAGATCTTTGTCTGATGCTATAATCATTATTATTTATGGAAATCCACGAATGTATGCTTTTTGAGCGCTCGTTCTCCTTAAACAAGTGCAATACTGTTCTGCCCAAATGTCTGTAATTTGATGACGAATTAGTGGACAAATTCAATTCTGTTCGTGGGATCGCCTAGCATAATAACTTTCGAAAGGATTGTCTAGAGACTTTACATTTTCAAGGTGAGTTCGGTTTCAAAAATGGCTCAGTTGAGTTTGTTAACCAGCTAAATCGTACAGGGTGTTCCATAAAATATGGCCATTCGAAATTTTCGTTCCTCCAATATCTCAGAGAAAACGAACCCTATCGAAATGAAATGTTGCGACCATATGCAAGATGCTCATAATAAGCTTCATGCAAGCATTTTTTATCTGATTGGAGTTGATTGATTGATATATTGAATCTTCATGCAAAATTTTATGGACATAGTTTCAACAAAACCATAAAAAATTCAATTGGAATATTGAAAGACGAATCTTTATACACTGCTCCACAATTGATAAGGATCACTTACTTGTTCTAAATTTATTTCTGAAATATTCGCTCTAAGATTATGAATTTAGTCAGATAACAGAGTATTTTCAGTTGATAATATGGTTCACTTGAGAAAAGAATGAAAAAATGGAAAGTTAGAGAAAAAAGACTTTATTAGGAACACTCAAAATTCTGTTTTGAATAACATAAAAATTTTATGATGAAAACCACAAGAAGGCTGAAGTTTCGGTTGAGCTAATACCTAGTTGGTCCCCACGAGCTCGTCTCAAGCATTCTACCCTAAGAAGCATACATTCGATCAAAATTTATAAAATTTTGGGGCAGATCGTCCAAATATCCCGTAAAGCGTTAGAAAGGTCCTCCAGGTTATTGATCGGTTGTTCTAGGGTTGATATTTAGACATCTCAGACCAGACATGTTCGATGCAATTCATGTCTGGAGAGCGAGCTGGCCAGTCCATCCTACCAATAGCATGAGCTTCTAGCGCTTCATTAACCAGACGACTACGGTGTGGACGGGCATTATCGTCAATTAAAATGAAATTCTTGCCCACGGCAGCCGCAAACGGAACAATTATGAGTTCAATAATCCTATCATGATATATCTGGCTGGTCATGGTGGTGTTCTGCAGTACAACCAACTCTGTGTGTTGGTTCAAACAAATGCCTCCCCATACACATATAGAACCTCCGCCAAAAGCTGTTGTGGGTACCATAAACTGTTCTGCATACCTACGACCTCTTTCTCTCCAAGCAAGAATACGTCCATCGGAGTTGACCAAACGAAATCTAGACTCATCCGTAAATAAACATCGGCTCCAATCTTCAAGTGTCCAATTGCGATGCTCCTCAGCCCATTGCCGTCGATGAACCCGGTGTTCCCTATTCAAACGGGGATGTTGTACCCTCCTACGTGCTCTCAAACCACGAACATGTAGTCGTCGTCTTACAGTCTGGTTCGAAATTAGAACTCCTGTTGCAACTCTCAGTGATCTATTGAGCCGCGACGCCAGGTAAGTGGGATTTCTCCTAGCATTGAGGATCAAAAGACGATCTTGGGCAGCTGTTTTACTGAGCTGCCAACCTCCCTCCTGAACATAAGCTACTGAGTCGTTTCGGATGAAGCTATTCCAAGCCTGACTCACGACACTTTGCGAAACATTCAACTGCCGGGACACTTCTCGCTGGGACAAACGTTCCTGTATCCACCATATGATTTGGTCCAGTTGCACAGGAGCCAAACGTCTTCTCGGCATGACTGATAAGCTGATATTGTTCTCATTTCTTCAATTATTGTCACCTTATGTGTTTGAACGAGAGAAAAAAAAACAGATTTAATAACAAATAAACATTGCTTTTCACTCCACCTGTAACAGCCTACAGATAATAATCGATTTTGTGAACAAGAGCCGATGAAGTGAGAAAGACTTTGATATAATCAACTCAAAACATTTACTTTTTCCTTAGAGAACATATACCTTATGTACAGATATTCACGAGATAACTTGAAAAAATACAAATGAAGAGAAGTTCATAAGTGATTCCTAGCACATTCACTTGAAACTATGAAGTAGTGCTTCTACATCAAAATCTTGCTGCCTAGAACCTAATATGTTAAAGTGATAAACACCCCATTGGGTACAGGTACCTATTACCTACTCCGTATGGGAGCGTTATCTTCAACAATTAGTTCAACTTGTTGAGTAAAATGACTTCTCAAGTCGTCAATTATTGCGCAATCTGACACTTCTGTAAAGCAGTATACCCACATGTGTTCGAAAAAACCCTAGGGAATTCCCTAATTGCTGAGAACAATTCATCCCCTAAGTCCCCTGGGAAGCAGGTCGCCGGTAGACCTAAATATCCAGTTTTCCATCTCTGAACCCAGCCGGAGAATCGATTTTCCGTTTCCGAGCTCCTGGTCCAGGATTCCAGTAATTTGGGCACGCCATCTAGCAGGCAGAACTTTATTTAACACGCCCTTGATCTGTAAGTGGCCCATAACCTTACGGCTCTGCTCGAATGGACACAAAACAATAAAAGACAAGTGAACGTCGTGCAATAATCTATTTTTATACGAAGTGATCAAGCAATAAACCGTTATTACGGAAAATATTTATTTGTTAAGCGTTTTACTCGAGTGAAAATTATATTTTTTGTATTGTAACGCCTTGTTAGTTGTTGTGCTCAAAATTCAACAGATAAGATCTGTTGATTCGTTTCGTTGTTCTAAGTAGCATATTTTTTTAGAGGGTTGTGAATAAAGTAGTTTTGTTAAAAGTTGAGTGAGGAGTGTATTACATTGTGTGGATTCATTTAAGGTAAGGTTTTCATTCAAAATGTACTATGTTGTATTAGTTTTTTGAAGTTTTCCATAATTTAAAGACATATTTTTGAAAAATCCAGAAATACTTCCTGGTTCATATATCAATATAGATATTCTTTCAAATTGATTGAAATTGTAACCAGCCATTAAGGACTTATCTGTGTATTAATATGAAAATTTGTTGTTTATAAGTTTTCTGTAAAAATTTCCATATTCAATTATGAAATCATGGACTGGAATGATTAAATAAAATGATCATTTATGGCTTCATAGGAAAGAGGACCTGATTTCATGAATAACAACTCAGATTCTCTACAGAAACTGAAATATTCAAAACCCCAATATCACAGATACGAATTGTTTCATTCTAGATACTACAAAAGAATCAATTAATAATATTTTTGGGAAAAGCACTTTATCCTCAGAAAAAAAATGTCATGTTATTCCACAAAAAGAAATGCCTGAAAGAGTCTATAAAAGCATTTGTGCTGAGGTTTATTATCAAATTTATATCCAATTACGTATTTTATTTCAGAGAAACTACAGTGAAATCTCGTAAATGATAATCTGTATACCAATAAAATTATAGAGGAAATATTGAGATCTCAATGGAATACATGTTATGTTTTCAATGAAGATTTGATACGTTATCCTGCAGAAAAAGTCCGTGGTTTCAGTTTACTTTTTCATGGTTTTCATGTTTTTTTCATAGAAATTTCATTATAATTGATGAGATGAATATTGTCTTGTTCTGATTGAAGGCAAAATGTTTCGGACTCTTATATATAACATATATTATCTTAGATTTTGAGATACGAAGCTAATATAATGCAATGAATAAAACAGAACAATCCTGAGTAAGTACAAAATGGGGTACCATAGATAATATTTTACGTATATTATCAGATCTCAGGGAAAAACCTCAGAAAAAGAACCTTGTTTCGTGTTTTTACAGAACTAAATCTCGAAACTGTTTGAATATTGACTGATATCTGAGAATAAATTCGTCATCTGCTTCTCCTTATTCGTAACTTAGACTCCATATGAATTCAATTTGAAAAGCATGCTATTACAAATCTTATTATCTAGAATATAGGACAGTATTTGAAAAAAAATTGTAAAGGCATTGAATTTGTTCCATGTTTTCAAAATTATGGCCTGCCTGTGAATATGTGGAGAACCAATCTTTGAAAGAACTGGGGTTGAAGTATCACTATCAGATTATATCACTCGAGACGAATGAAAACAGTTCAAAACCATTCGTGATTAAACAAAAGCGATTTGATGACAATTTCCACTCAAAACCCAATACTGATTTCATTCCATATGTCAGAGGACCTACTTATTTTCATGAACATCAACAACAAACCTCATCAAATTTTATGCAATAAAGTGACAATAATATAACAACTGCATTACTTATACATGAGGAATAATAAAATATAATGTTTTAGCTACAGGTCCAACAGAAGTGTAGCAACTATCAGATTCATCATACGTAACGAATGGAACCGTTTGAAACCGTTTGTGACCGAACAAAAACGATTCGCATGCCAAAATTCCCTTAAAACTCAATACTAGAACTTCTTCACATGTCAGAGAACCTGTTTATGTCCAGCTTACCTAAGAACATCACAGCCTGAGAGACCTCATCGAATTTTTTGTAATAAAGTGGCAAAAACATAATAACTGAACTACACTTATAGATGACAAACTCTCAAAATGTAATGTTCAAGCTACAGTTTCAACAGAAGTCGATCAACTATCAAATTTCATCATGTGTGGTTAATGGAACCGTTCAAAACCATTCGTGACTCAAACAAAACGATTCCCCCCTAAAAAATGCCTTAAAATTCAATACTAGAACTTTCTTCACATGTCGAAGGACTGTTTGTGTTCAGCCTACTCAAGAACGTCCCAAACTAAGAGATCTCATTTAATTTCCGCAATAAAGTGGCAATAACAATCAGATTGCAAATGGAAAACACACAATTGTGAAGATTCTACACTTGTCTGAAGAAGGTGTCTGATATAGACACCGAAACATTACATTACTCTTTTCATTTATTTCCTTTTCAGTTTCATTGTTAGGCAGAAATTTTTTCAAGAGCAATTTGCTCCTGACGAATAAGGTGCAATGATCTTCGCAGGAGCACTTCATCTTAATTATTTTTTTAATTATTTCTATTTCAGAAACATGGTGTGAAAACCTATAATGTTTAAAAAAAATGGATCTTATTAGTGGAACTCAGATTGTTTTGAAATCAGCAGACGGTTGACTGACGGAATTCTAGGTCATTGACATGAAAGCTGCTTCTTTAATTTTCTTCATTTAAATTTTTCTTCTTTCGCTATTATGGAAGCTTGATCCACAACATAATTTCATCACGTGAGACGAATGGAACCGTTTGAAAGCATTCATGATCAACTCAAAACGATTCGCATACGATTTACACTCCGAAATTCCCTAAAAACACACTGGAGAAGAACAAATTTTTTCAGCATTTTCAAAAATATCACTTCTTAAGAGACATAATTTAATTTTCTACAATAAAGTGATGATTAATGAAAAAAGCTTAACGTTTTTTGATTCATGAAAACAATCTAGGTATTGTTAAAACTAATATTCTGTTCTCTAATCCACCCTATATGCACGGAAAAAAACAATTAAAGCACCCTGATAATTAATCGCATTTAATCCTTAACCATTTCCAACCCTACCTGAACCTCAATTTACCCCCCATAACCTCCAAAAACCAACATGATTACAGGCCAGCCACCCTCCACATGCCACTTTACTTCCCCTTTTTTTTCTCTTTTCGTCTTTCGCACTTTGAAGTGTTAAAAAAAAATGTCACGTAGTCGGTCTGCAGCATTGGTGCTTGAGAGGCTCTCACAGGCTTCTAGATCGGCATAAGAGGATGAAAAAGTTCTTCATCCGCTTGGCACACTTTGCACGAACCGCAAAGAGGGGTTCGTCATGCATAAGTAATTTAGTTATTATGTTATTGCCACTTTATTGCAGAAAATTCAATGAGGTCTCTTCAGGCTGTGATGTTCTTCGGTAGGCTGAATATAAACAGGTCCTTTGACACGTGAAAAAATTATAGTTTTGAGTTTTACGGAAATTTTGGAGTGGGAATCGTTTGCGAATCGTTTTGTTTGGTCACGAATGGTTTCGAACGGTTACGTTCATCACACATGATGAAACTTGATAGTTGATTGACTTCTGTTGAAGCTATAGCTTGAACATTACATTTTGAGAGTTTGTCATGCATAAGGCCGTATGACATTATGTAGTTTATGATATCGTTTTCTGTACAGTCGTCAATGTCGACAAAAACTGTACAGTTTCCTATACAGGAAACTTTATGTCCATTAAATTGTGTATGACACTATGTAGGTTTTCGATATTGAAATTAACAAAAATAAACGCCTCTGATTGGTGGTAGAGCTGTCAAGTCAATATCAAATGATATCACAGTTCTGTGTTAATATCGATATTAGTATTTACAACTTGACTCCTTTACTCATTTAATTGATTTCGTTTCCATTTTAAAACTATGTCTTGAACAAAAGTCGCTGTCCTTAAGCGTGAACTTTTTCAAAAATAAACATACAACCTGTTTCGTCTTGGTATAGCTTCCCGAAAATGAGTTACAGATTTCTCAATATCTTGTTTCAACAAAGTACCTATATAAAATAATCAAATTGTGTCTGGGACAACCTTAAAACGTTTTTATATACTAATGGATCTTCTTGCAAAAGCGTATGTTATTGTTCAACAAATTTAAAAACACTAGAAGTCGAACGACTTGTTCTCTTTTGAATACACAGCCTAATCCATTTTTGTTTGGCTTTTTCCGATAATTACGTTTGCATATAGCATATAGTTTGGAATATCATGTATATCCAACTACAGCCGCAGCACCTGCAGCCATTTCGTTTAACTCCATTATAATAAGAAAACAAAATAAAATAATTTCAACTAACCAAGGAATGAGTTAAGGTTAGGCTAAACATAAACACGACACGATATTCGATCTATTGCGCAGGAACTGTACAGGAATATGATACGGAATGGTATTTCTGAACAGTTTTCGATATCGAAAACTACATGCTCGTATGACACTATACAGTTTTGTCAACATTGAAAAACTATACAGAAAACGATATGATAAACTACATAATGTCATACGGCCTTAAGTAATCAGTTATTATGTTATTGCAACTTTATTGCGGAAAATTCAATAAGGGTATTAAGCTTGTGATGTTCTTAAATAGGTCGAATATAAACAGGTCCTTTGACATGTGAAAAAAATTATAGTTTTGAGATTTACGGAAATTTTGGAGTAGGAATCGTTTGCGAATCGCTTTGGTTTGGTCACGAAAGGTTTCGAACGGTTACGTCCATCACACATGATGAAATTTGATAGTTGATCGACTTCCTGTTAAACCTATAGCTTGAACATTACATTTTGTGAGTTTGTCATGCATAAGTAATTCAGTTATTATGTTATTGCAACTTTATTGCGGAAAATTCAATAAGGGTACTAAGCTTGTGATGTTCTTGATAGGTCGAATATAAACAGGTCCTTTGACATGTGAAAAAATTATAGTTTTGAGATTACGGAAATTTTGGAGTAGGAATCGTTTTCGAATCGTTTTGGTTTAGTCACGAATGGTTTCGAACGGTTACGTTCATCACACATGATGAAATTTAATAGTTGATCGACTTCTGTTGAACCTGTAGATTGAACATTAGGTACATTTTGAGAGTTGTCATGCATAAGTAATTCAGTTATATGTTATTGCAACTTTAATGCGAAAAATTCAATTAGGGTTCTAAGCTTGTGATCTTCTTAAGTAGGCCGAATATAACAGATCCTTTGACATGTGAAAAAAATTATAGTTTGAGTTTCAAGGGAATTTTGGAGTAGAAATTGTTTGCGAATCGTTTTGGTTTGGTCACGAATGGTTTCGAACGGTTACGTTCATCACACATGATGAAATTTGATAGTTGATCGACTTCCTGTTTAAACCTATAGCTTGAACATTACATTTTGTGAGTTTGTCATGCATAAGTTATTCAGTTATTATGTTATTGCAACTTTATTGCGGAAAATTCAATAAGGGTTCTAAGCCATGGACCTATAATACTAACTGGACGTCGAACTTTCTTACTGTCAAGTAGAAAAAAGTGAGGCAAATGGCCGCCATTTGCAGTTTGGGGTGAACCACAAATATTTTGATGTTTTATGCCATTTGTGCTCGAATTTATAGATTAATAATTAATAGGTCCATGCTCGAATTTTAATTGAAACATAGACGTTCCTTTGAAAGAAGTGATGAAAAACGAACTCTATATATTAGTGTTCTGTGAACTCTGACATTTCGGTTCTATTAAAATTATAAATATTTTCGATTCTTGTGATTGGTTATTAAACAATATTGGTAATCCATTTTAATTCGTTGAATTAAAATAAATAAAGGATTATTAGTAATTCTAATATTTCAATTCATAAAAAAATTGGCACCTCTCAAATTCACCCCAAACTGCAAATGGCCGCCGTTTGCCTCTAAATTTTTGACAGGTTCGTCATCTAGTTAGTATTATAAATCTATGTTCTAAGCTTGTGATGTTCTAAAGTAGGCCGAATATAAACAGGTCCTTTGACACGTGAAAAAATTATAGTTTTGAGATTTACGGAAATTTTGGAGAATGAATCGTTTTGGTTTGGTCACGAATGGTTTCGCACGGTTACGTTCATCACACATGATGAAATTTGATAGTTGATCGACTTCTTTTGAACCTATAACTTGAACTTGACATGTGAAAAATTATAGTTTTGAGTTTCAAGGGAATTTTGGAGTAGGAATTGTTTGCGGAATCGTTTTGGTTTGGTCACGAATGGTTTCGAAACGGTTCCAATCGTCTAATGAGTTGAAATTTGAGAGTGTATCAAATTTGTTTAATTGCTGCTCAAAAAGTAATTCAATAGAAAAGGTTTCACTTTATTTCTCATAATTGACTGGTAAATATGAATGCATAAATGACTTAGTCAAAATAATCAGTATTGCAGAAAATGGGGAAAGAGGTTGAAGGAACGTTTTTTCAACTGACGTCCTTCAAATTCACAATGAACATCAGAATCCACTTTGGTTCCATCACTCTTGATTTTCTGTCGTCCAAATTCCACTAATTGAAGAGTCAATTCGAATAATGCCCGAAGCGCTCTGAATTCTAAAACGCTCTTCTATTCAAATGTGAAATGGACCCACTGAAAATTATCATTGATGAATTAAGTTTGATATTCCAGATAGAATGTTCAATTATTTTCTTCCAGAAGTTCCTGGAGGAACATTTCAAGTCTTTAAAATTCCAATTGTTGAGTCCTCTCCAGGAACTTCGCAGTTAATTGCATCTTAAGTGGCCCTTAAAACCGTGTTGATTTCACGTTTTCCTAGGTATTTTACCTGCGAGAAAAACTCCTTTCCAACTCATGAATATAAATCATTATAATGAGGTACATCTTGGAAGAAAAATTCGAGGAACTTCGTAGATCGAGTTACTCGACATACGTTAGAAAATCTACCCTAATTTGGGTTTAAATCTGAAAAGATTCAGATGGTTTCGCCTGAAGTTGTTCGTTAAAATATGCATTGAAGGTTAATGGTTCATTACCTTCATTAAAAAAAACTTGAAGCAGTATAATTTGATTGTGTTAGATAGGCACAATGACTGCCTTTCTGCACTGCGGATGAATTAAATTTCGATCACTAAGACATAATGGTGTCCTTTTTCAATTTAGGTAGAAGAAAATCTACTAGGACCTCCAGCGTCTTTTATGTTAATTCTATTCCATTAGTTTTTATTGTATTGTGACAGTAAACCTTGACTTGGAGACAAAAATACGATTGTGGTTTTTAAAATCGAAGAGACTTTGTGACAAACTATTTCTCAATCTTTATATTCATCGAATATCATATTCCATAACAATAAACATTTTTTCAATAAGAAATGCAATATGTCAAATCATAATATGTTCTATATAGCGGTCATTATGATTGATACATCCATACTAATATTATATAATGCGAAAGTAACTCTGTCTGTCTGTCTGTTACTCTTTCACGCCTAAACGGCTGAACGGATTTTGATGAAAAATTGGTATGGTGATAGAGATGATAACCTAGAAATGGTCATAGGCTATAATAATCACGCCATCGTTCTTACGGGGTAGGCAAGTAGGCAGATAACAAAATTGAGTCAGTGATTTTTAGTCGTTTTTGTTGGGACTTTTGCTTTTCACGTCTAAACGGCTCGATGAACAGATTTTGATGAAATTTAGTAAGGTTATAGATGGTTACCTGAAATCGGATATATAAGATCAAAATGATCACGTTATCGTACTTAGGGGGTAGGAAGTGAGTAGACAGAAAATGATTGAGTTAGTGATTTTTTTATGGTTTGTTGCTGGGGAGTTTTGCTCTATCATGCCTAAACGGCTGAACGGATTTTGATGAAATTAAGTAGGTGATATATAGTAACCTAGAAAAGGATATGGGCTATTAATATTCATGCTATCGTACTTAAGGCGTGGTAGTAGACAGAAAACTAATTGAGTAAGTTGATTTTTAATCGTTTGTTTCAAAAGGTTCTAGCGTAATCGTGTCAGAAAGCGCATGACGCCATAGCTAATGAAATGATTTTGATGTTTTTTTTAAACTGATGGTGTTACTAAGACTTCAAGTTAGTATGTGATCATTTTGTTAACTAAGAGGGTCGGTAGGCGCCATAATTCAGGGACTTATTATATTATTTTGATGTGAAGTTGAGGACTGGAACACGAGTAGTGGGAAATTGTTGCAAGGGGAATTATAGCCGGGAGAAAAACAAAAAACACTTATGGGACGAAGTCGCGGGTAAAAGCTAGTAAATTATATATTTCCTCAGTTCATTATAAGCTACTTTGTCTAAGTGAATCCTAATATTTTGGCAAAGTAACTTAGGTATAATGTAATAAGGGAAGGATATAATCTATATATGGAACATAATGGCCGGTATAGAACATATGATTTGACATGTTTAGTTGTTATTAAAACAATGTTTATTGTAATAAAATATAATATTCCTGGATTATAATGATTGAAAAAAAAATTGCCACAAATTCCCTTCGATTTTAAGAAACACAATCATATTTATGTCTCTGAATCAAGTCTCACTTTCACAATACAGAAAAAAAATAAATGAAATGGAATCAACATAAAACACGCTGCAGGTCGCTGACGGTAAGAAATAGAAAAAAATGTATATACAGAAAAAACATTCAGAATTAAATCTTTCGAACAATAAAAGGCATGTTCCTGGAGAAAAACAAATTGACAGCACCGCGACGCCTGGCGTCTTAATTGTTTTCTCTGTTTTCTAATGCACATTTCAAGTCTACAGAATGAAAAAATATTCATCCGTTTTCGAGAAAACTTAGGTTACCAAGATAAGTGAATCGCCTTTGCACCGGCGCATTACCATTTTGCAACGAAACTTACTTTCTACCTATTTTCTCTAACCGTTGTTATACTACATAAAAATATTCGAATAAATACCTTCAATATTCAGATACAAAATACGTATTCTTGCTGTTGGCCCAGGAGGGTGTTTTTTAAACCAGGTCTGGCGTTCCAAGTGATGATTTTCGAATCTTCTGTTCTTCTAAGACCGCTACAGGAAGCCTTCTGAAGGGTAATCATCTCCCATAGATTTAAATAGTGGTATTTCATCCTGAATATGGTCGGTATATAGAACATATGATTTGTCATGTTATCAAAGAACTGTTTATGTCATAAAGTATGATGTTTGATGAATATAATGATTAAGAAATAGTTTGCGACAAAGTCCATTTGATTCTAAGAAACAAAATCATATCTATGTCTAAATCAAGGCTCACTGTCACAATAAAGAAAGAAATAAATGGATTAGAATCAAATAAAAACACAGCAAGTCGCTGACGTTAAGAAATAAAAAAATAGCATTCAGAGAAACATTCATAATTAAATTACTCTATTTTTAACAATAAAAAAGGTATGTTCTTGGAGAAAAAAATTTGATGGCGCCGCAACGCCTGGCGTCTTAATTCTTTTCTCCGACTTCTATGCACATCTCAAGTCAAAATTGACTCGTACCAAGCAGCCGTCAACAGAATAAAAAAATATTCATCCCTTTTCGAGAAAAATTAGGTTACCACGATAAGCGATTCACCTTTACACATGCGCATTCACCATTTTGCAGCGAAACTTACTTTTGGCCTATTTTCTCTAACCATTGATTTACTACATAAAACCTACTTTCTCTCACTGAAATCCTTCGAATTTTACTTCTCGGAAACAAGCAGAACCAACAAAGAATATACGATAAGGGTGCCTGCCTGGCGTCTTAATTCTTTTCTCCGACGTTTATGCACATCTCAAGTCAACATTGAATTGTACCAAACACAATCAACAGAATGAAAAAATATTCATCTCTTATCGAGAAAAAATAGGTTATCCAGTTAAGTGAATTGCTCGTACAATATCTGATAGAAATTGAATCGAAAATGGACATTTATTTATATCCAGCTGCCAGATTCTTTTATCTCCCTTTTTACTAAACTGATGATTGAAACTTAGTCCAAAAACCATGTTATCCAATACCCCACCATCCGAGAATTTCAAATAAGTTCAAACTCCTCCACATGAACAACTCAGTGCACTCAGTTTGCCAACAGCATACAAATTACTGCTCCAACAGACACCACAAAGCTCCAATGGTATGGTAATTGAATACATAACAATAAAAATCCAGGGGGCCGGGATATCCATTTCTATGGCCGTGGGCGTGCGCGTAGGTAACTCGAGAGGTATGTTCCTATCCAATTACTTTAATCAACATACGCTGCATAGAATTTAATTAGAGTAGGGTAGACCACATCCTGAACAGGCACAGGATGGAACATGTCCACTACGATGTTTTGATGCGGTAATTTTACCTGACATGTGGCAATCGTTGTTTTGCTATCGAAGCGGGATAGTTTGCACCAGATGTGGTGTTGAAGCAGATTGTGATTGGCCCAGACTGGAACATCAACATTCAGTATCCAGATTCCATTGTGTTTATACCAGAAAGATCTTGATACATGTGAGTGAGAATAGGATTTTAATGAACGCTATGGAAAAACTAAAATACAGAAAAATCTAGATATTTGGGAGTGAAATTTTGTATACCTAAAAACTGTAATATTGAAAGTTACTTTTAGTTTTTTTATTTCTAATTGAATTTATTTCATTATCCAAATAAAAGAAACCTTGTTATTCAGATTGATGATAAACGACAAATACTCGTTCAAATTTTTAATAGTGGTACAGTCTTCACAATCATTCAGAATTAGAATAAGAAAAGGTAAGAAACATATATGTATTTTCTTCAATGGAGAGCTTACAAATTACAATACATGAAACAAAAAAGTCCCTAGCTGAGGTTGATCAAAACGGTGTTCAATACTTTTCTGGCGTAATACACCAGAGCACAGGGAAAAACCTCAGGAAAAAAACTGTCTCGCTGTTTTTAAAGAATTGCAACTTAAACTATTCGAATTAATACCTTCAATATTTAGATGCAAAATACTTAATTCATGCTTGGGCCAGGAAGGTATTTCAAACCAGGTCTGGCATTCCAAGTGATGATTTTTCGAATCTCCTGTTCTTCTAAGACCGCTACAGGACCCTATTGAAGGGTAATCATCATCTCCCATAGATTTTATAGTGAATTTCCTCCTAAATATACCAAATCAATTTCAGAATATGATAAAAATGTGTGTATTGTGACAAACATCATCATATGAAAGAATCATATCGAGAACGCGAGAGAAAATAGATGGACCTTTATTTCATTGTCTTTTCATATTCAATGTTTTTTCGAATCCAATAGGAAAGGAATTCTTTTGTGACTCCATACAAAAACAAAAAAATGGCATCACCCTTGGAACAAAGCAAATAAAGTTAAACCCCATTCGTTTACATGTGAAGGATTATTACCGCTTCAATGTCATGGAAAAACCCCCCAAGATATTTGGGAGTGAAATTCCGTATGAAAACTGTATTTTTGTTAAATAACTTTAATTTTTTTAATTCTTATTGAATTTATTACAATATTCAAATGAAAAAACTTCTGCTCTGTTTAGATTGAACCTAAACGCCAAATAATTATTCAAATTCTCAATCGGGGTTATTAAAGCATTCACAATCATTCAGAATCAGAATTAGAAAAGGTAAGAACATCACAATTTGAATGAAACAATCATATCGAGACAACGAGATAAATAGATGGACCTTTATTGTCATTGTCTTTTCAGATTCAATGTTTTTTTGAATCCAATAGGAAAAAGAATTCTTTGTTGAAACTCCATACAAAACAAAAAAATGACGCATCACCCTTGAACAAAAGCAAATAAAGTTAAACCCCATTCGTTTACATGTGGAGGATTATTTACAGCCCCATTGTCATGGAAAAAACCTTTCAAACCCTATCAAATCCAGACTTTTCGTCGTACGTGACATCAGAGATTTGAACATTGAAAAAACCTCCCCTAACTTTTCCACAGGGTCAATCTTGAATCCTGGAACCAAATTGAAATCAAACAAATCGGAAAAGTAATTTCCTCTTCCTATCTACCTGTAATATTTTAACGGACCTGCAATTCCGTCTTCAGTAATGAATTTTCCAAGTTCTAGCTTCGGATTCCCCAAGATAACTTCATCTGTTTTCCCTCAAATTGACGCGGAATGAGATGGAAATGAAAGTGTAAATTCGATTCCTTAATCTCTGCTTGGGTATTCTCGGGTGTTTCGGTTTATGCGGTTTTTTTAGAATAAAAAAATAACATAAGTTCCATTGATTTTCAAAACCTTTTTATCGGTAACTAGCAAACCCGGCGAACTCCGTTTCGCCACCAGATGGCTTCGTTTCTGAAACATTTCGTTTGGTGATAAAAAAAAATGAAGAAAAATTTTTTTTTTATTTGAAAAGGAACAACAGTAATAAATTCATTTCGATTACAAAATGAAGTGTTACTTAGTTAAACTTCTCTAAGTAAATGAAAGAGAATCCAAAGTAAATACTGAATCGAAGCGTTATACGTTTCCGCAAACTATCCGTTTTTTTGAAATGCTCTTTGGTAAACCATATTTTTTGTTTTTTGGCCTGACGTAAACACAAACAAAGCGGATGGTTTTCCAACTCGTGAACACGTATAAAGTATAACTGCCATGTAAAAAACAATGATTTTCTAGTCAGGCCAGTAGATCTACCTTTTTAAGTAGATTTGTGAAACCGGTAGATCTACCTTTCTAAGTAGGATAATTTAACCGGTAGATCAATTGTACCGATAGATCAGATGAACAGTAGGTCTTTCGAACCGTTTTGTATACCTCGATAGATCATCATTGGTTATTGATGTTCATAGATATTTGATATATTCCTTGGTATCTGTCTGACTACACTACACACCCTGTATATACTCAGAGCGTCTATTGAACATTTATGGGAAAAGTAATACAAATGTTCGTGTTAGGAAGTAGAAAATTACAATATTTGGCATTTTTATGAAGAGACCCTGTATAAATCAAACCACCATCGATAGTAAATCATTTGAAATTCGAAAAACTTCTTCGTTTCTGTGGAAATGTCTCTGTGATAATGCAGAAATTCAAAATATTCGACATGTTTATAGGAGCACCCCGTATGAATCCGAAGTATAGTATCTATATTTAAAATTCCACCTCCTATAACGAATCACTCGAAATTCAAAAGCCCCCTCAATTTCATTGAAAGCTTTCTGTTATAACGTAGAAATGTGAAAATAAATGATAGATTTATAGAAACACCCTGTATATATCTAAAACGTACCTGTATAAAACATGCACATGAAAATTTTAAATTATTTTCATCAGCTTTCTTTGAACCTGGAAAAAATACTTTTTATCCAGAATAAACAGAAACATGCCCCATGGGGGGATTCGAAACCGGTACACTACCAGGTCCACACACCTAGACGTTAGTCGTTACACCACTTGCCTTGTTACACGTGAAGACTGTTTATCTCAGACTTCAACGGGTTTTAACATGTAAAAATATCAGGAAATCGAAAAAAATATATTGAAAATATCGATAATTATCATAATACATACAGTTTGATATCATTTCCTGGCGTATTTTTCCTAAAATACGAATAATCCCCGAATTTTGTTCTCATTACGTTATTTGTCAGGGAAAATTCGGTTTAGTAGAAACCTCAAATATCACTGCGACCTGAAATGATGCTTTTGATCGCTGAAATGTTAGGAATTCGTTGAATGAACGTTGAAGTTGATGATTTCATATGGACTTACCTATTCAAATAACGTTTTCCACTCGAAACGACACATGTTCACATGAGACGTACCTATGTCAAAATATTTTCTTCTTCCTGGTTATTTCAGAAATTCCTGCAACGAATGTCTTCGTTAATTAACGTTATAGAACTACTCGAAAACGATATTCGTACCTTTTTTGATTCGGATCTGGCCTTTTTCTTCTGAAATGAGGAAATTGTTGGAAGCACTTCCCTCTCGAAAGGAGACTTGACAGTTGTCATTGAATTCGATGTCATAAATAATGACATTTTAAGAAATGTAACAATTCCTACGTTCTTCTCGATATCTTGGAATTTTTCCTGAATTTTCTTTGCTACAAACCTAGCGGAGCCCGAGACCTTTCCAACGAATGCAAAACCGTTGAAATCGGTTCGTGCGTTCTGGAGTTAAAGCGTCAGGGAGGAAAACCCGACTTATTTTTATATAT